>UCOM01000313.1:0-92412 GCA_900474385.1 Ormyrus pomaceus
CCCCCCCCCCCCCCAGGTTTTTCCTCTCATTCGCACCCTTCGTATATATCTATACAAGCGAGAGGCGTCCCTTCTCTCTCTCTCTCCTCCATTTCGCGGCATCGATCCTCGGCGATGTAGCCGCACCCACGTCCGCGTATCTATGATCCGGCGCGATGTTGACAAATGACGTCTTTCTCTCGACGTCCTGCGCGAGCGAGCCGCTTCGACTCGAGTGCTCGTCCGGCGTCGTACGTAGTCGCCTGGCTAATCGAATTACCTCCTCGGATAGTCCTGAAATAAAAATTCTTCCTCTCGACTCTCGCCTTTTCTTTTTTTTTTTTTTTTAATGGGGCGACGGGAAAGTTTGTAAGAGACGGATCGCGGATGGTTTCGGCGGTGGGGGGTGATTTTGTTTATTTTCCGAAGAATTGGGTCTCGATTTACGTTCGTGAAGCATGCTTTATTAATTGACTAAGTTTTCTGAGCATCGGAGTTCACCTGTTTACAGTAACTTGAGAGAATTGAGAAA
Organism: Ormyrus pomaceus; assembly: GCA_900474385.1. Classification (NCBI taxonomy): domain Eukaryota; kingdom Metazoa; phylum Arthropoda; class Insecta; order Hymenoptera; family Ormyridae; genus Ormyrus; species Ormyrus pomaceus. The sequence continues at coordinate 512 of UCOM01000313.1, forward strand.
CTTGAAACGTGAAACTGATTTTGTAGAAGAGCAAGAACAATCTAACAAGAAGTACGTTCACGAGCTGTAAGCTGCTCAAAAACCGGTTCTGTAAGGCTAAAAAGTCGACGCGTTTTAGAATTTCATCGTCGTCAGGATTGTATGATTTATACATTTTTTTAGTTATATACACGTACTTATATTAATTACTAGAGATTTACAACACATTAATCAAATTAAAATCTATCTGATAATAATTTATATTAGGTTTGACTTAATGAACAAGTTAGCGCTTACCGCACAAATGTCATTTAATTGCACGTCCTACTCTACTAACTAGATGAGTTCTACGTACGTCTTTATATTTCGTGCAAAATGTGTTTCATAGAATGCTTTTCATTGCGCGTAGCTTATTTTCTTCTGAGTAACCATTATCCAACGTGGAACGATAATGCATTCGGAAAATACTTCAATCTTACTCGAATTTATTCCACGCTAATTGTTTTCAGACATTCCCTCCTCGAAAAATAAATAAGAAATTTATCGCGCCAAAAGTTTTCTAATAATTCTCCGAAACATTTAACTTACAAGTGAACAAAAGAAATGTAGGTCACCGAACAAAAAAAAAAGAAGAAATTCCCCCCCATACGAGCAGCAGGGCGACAATAATGATTTACTCATCGGTGCGCAACTAAACGTCCCGATGGCCGAGCGAGTCCGCAAAGCCACTTCCAAAAAAAATGTACACCGAACGTAGCAGAAGGAAACGGTCGGAGCCCCGAACTTTTCTCCCCTCCTCCTCCCCCCTCTGGCAGATAATCGAGATAAATGAGCGCGGGCAGCCGATATTCTTCTGGCGCTCTTTCTCTGTCTCTCTCGAAAGTTAGGCGGAAGTTTGTCGGTCGAGGAGGAGGAAGTTCGCCAGGCCGCGATTGCCCGGGCAAACTGCGTTTGTGTCCCGCGCGCGTCCCGGAAACTCGAAATGCACTCACTCTCTCGTGGCGGAAAGTTCCGCCACGAGAGAGAGACAGAGCAAGGGGGAGGGGCCGGAGAGTCGGGGAAGTTGAGCGCCGGACACCCGATCGCGAAATGAAACACTTGCCCGTAACTGTCCTTTCGGCGCGTCCTGCGGGAGCTTCGTTGCCGCCCGCCGTCGCCGCCGCCGCTGCTGCTGCCTCCACGCTCACTTAGGAAATCAACATGTGAAGCTGATAAGTAGATTAGCTTCGACGGTTGTGTATAAGTGGTCGTTTGGGCGGTCTGAGCGCGGCGGGAAACTTTCCGAAAGGGATTCAATTTTTTTTTCAATCTCACCAGCTCGGTCCAAATGAATTTTGCCTTTGACAGAGAAATAAATTAATGTATATTAAGAAATCGTAGAAATGTTGAAAGCTTAAATACTCAAATGATGAATCTACAAAATAATTTTTCGGCGATAATTCGTATCCGTTTCCAAGAGAATTTCTTACGCTCGAAGCAACCCATAACGATAGCAAGTGCGCGACACATCGATCTGCGAGATTTATTATTTAACGATTCTAGCATACGTCGCAGACGAGCCGCGCGCCACCGCGTCTGACTCGTTATAAATGCGTCCTTGACACCCAGAAGTAATATGCGCCGCAATGGGGACAGGTGAACTCGTCGCCTCCGTGCGTAGTTTAATATCGAGTATCGCTACAATTTATTCTTTCGACGCGGGGCTTTTAATTTTATAGTCGCCTTATTTATGGTCCGTCGATTTTCTAGCTTTAATCTGTTTCGAAACAGATACGCGTCGTATAGTTGGAGGTTTTATTGCTCTGTTTCTAATGTAGCCTAAAGTAGTTCGATCAACTTGCGATTTAAGCAAAAATCGCTCTCTCTGAATTTTTATCGGCAAATAGCTTTTTAATAAAAGAATAATAGAATAATAAAACATAATCATAAAAGAATGAAGGGGCTGAGTCTATTAAATACTTAATACATTTTATACCTCTTATTAGAAGCATTAAATAAGTAACAATGCGTAAAAAGAAAGGTTTCGAGCGATCTTTTACGAGCGCTCGGCCATTTTTCCCGCCACAATTGGAAACAATAGCGAAGAGGTCACGATATTAACATCATATATACTAAATAAAAGAAGCAGACATATTCGCGGCACGTCGGCCGTCAAAGCGACTAACGTATTAATATCGATCGAAGCCCCGAGCTTTACGAGCCCGTTTATTCGAGCGACGGCTTCTCCGTCGCCATTTTGGCAGGAGCGGGACGACGACGTTCCGGGGAAAATTTAGTGCCCCGCTTATAAAAAGTAACAGCCCCCGATGTTTCTTCGACTCCGCCGCGCGCAACACATTTTATTTACCCTCGTTAAAATGCCCACCGTCGCCGCCGCGGCGATCGGCCCTCATATAATAAACGCTTATTCCCTTTCATCGGTTATAACGATCGGCGCGCGGCGGATTAATTTATGATCGGCTTTGCGGCTTCATTTTTTTTCGCCGCCGCCGCACCGAGTTTTGAATAAATTACGACGCATAAATATTGATAAGCCGCCGGGAGAACGCCCGGGACTCGAGAACATCTTAATCGCGTCGTGCCCCGGGAGCTGCGGGCAAAGAGAAAAAAAAAGGACCCTCGTCGGTGTGTAAAGCGCTTTTTATAGGGCGGAAATCAGTATTCATGCGCGGCTAACGTGAAATTAAATCCTTCCCTATTCGCGCATAATTCGCCGGTCATTAATTTAATCTGCGATCGGGATTTCGTGATTATATTGTTTGACCCGCGAAATGCAAGCCGGGAAATGTTGCGGCAATCGTCAGGTTGTTGCGGCGTAATTCTTATGTATTTTCGTTTTAAAAGTGGGCAAAACTCGGCACTTTGTACTTTCGCGTAATAATGAACTGCAATTTCCTCGAATGAACTATTCTTAAGTTGGCTTTAAGTTCACTAGTTTCGTCGTCTCGTGGTACTTGAATAGAAACGACGAATTTCATAGTTTTTAAAATTTACAAATTTCTATTAGATTATTTTAAATTCAACGAACACATACATTTAGAAATAATTTTAATGTAGGTTGCAGCTTTTATTTTTAAAATCGGTTAATTAGAAGTAAATCCTACAACTAGTAATACAATTTCGTTTCTGAATGATTACTTTGATGTGGCTTCAAAATACGAACAATATTAAGAGCGTACTTCTAAATCATTTTCAAAATATGCGCCGATGATGAAAAAATATAACATGCTTGATCTGAATGAACTAAAAAACTTATCATGAAAGCATTTTAACGAGCGCATATCGCGCAAAATCAATCTGGCATCATCATTCTCTCGATAAACTTCAATCCTCGGCCAAACATAACGATCGAAATTCAATTAAGAATTGCCGCAACAAAAAATAAACAAAAAGAACACCTCTCGTTTTCGAGGATCGAGCATATTCGAACGGCTAATGAAAAATAACTAACCCCTCGAAAACCAAATATCGAACGAAAACCACTTGGGTGGAAAAAAAAAAGGAATCCTCTGCCTCGAAAGTACATGTTCATTATTCTCCTCTATAAAATAAAATGGGAAAAATTCCAGAGCGCTTGTAACCCAAATTGTAAAAAGAGAGAAGGAGGAGTTCATTCACGAAAGAGTAAACGTACGTGCAACTAAACAAGTAATGAAATAAAATTTTTTCAACAGACTTTTATAGTTTTTCTTGTAACAACGAGTTTTCAAGTTTAATTTCTCGTAAGACACGAGCTTCGCAATTCGAGGAAACGGCGCAAGCCTCGCGATTAATACAACATTCGCTGCAGTACAACCCGAATGTAAACTACACTAATTAGCCCGGGCAATTGTAGACCGTCATTTGCTAACGTCGCTCGTCCGAAAAGTGAATACGCCGCTCGGCCGCCGCGGCTCGCTTTAAAAGCTCGAAAGCACCTTAAAATGATCGAGAGCATCGAGCCCCCCTCCCGGCCCAGCCCTTCCGCAATAAACGGCTCGCATTACGCGGAGAGCGAGAGGGCCGCGTTCGTAATTTACACGTCGGCGACTCGGACGCACTGACCGACGCCGGCGCGTCGCGTCACGCGCGAATTCCCACCAGCTCCCCGCGTATACGGTATATAAGCGCGCGCTATGCAAATCCGGCCGTTTAGCGAGCTTTAATTAATGCGCGCGCGCGCCCGCGCTTCGTTACGGCGCGCCGACTCTCGCCCGCCGGGAAATAAGATAAATATACGCGGGGCTCGCGCGGAAAAGAGAGAGAGAGAGAGAGAGAGAACCGGAGGGTGAAAGCGGCCGCGAATGAATATTTATTCAATGCGCGACGGAGGTTTATGCCTTCGTCTTCTTTCCTAGCCCCGCTTTGCTTTCTTTCCATGCCGGGATGAGAGTTTCGCGGGAAGGTTAAGCCAAAAAGAAGCCCGGCGCTCTTTCTTCGGCTTTTGCTTGTTTAGCTGCGAAGCCCGAGTTTGCTTCTGAATTTTAAGGTTTTAAGAGCGACTTTGCGAGGCAGAGTTGAATTCAATTTTTATATTGGTGGGTATTATAATGGGCGAATGAAGAGAACTGCTCGTTGGGCTTTCGACTTTCGACGCTGCTCAAACTGAATTGCATTAGATTTCATTTAATTTTAAACGATTTAAACTATGAATATATTCCTTTGAAATAATCGGGAAGTGACGATAAATCCGAGAACAATAACGAAAAAGAAACTGAATTAAACCGTTTTGCATTAATACAAAACGGACATACAACGAACGCAAACAAGCCGAGTAAGGAAGGGCGTATAAAAAGGAGGAAGAAGTCAAAGAAGAGCAAGTACCGCAAAAAAATACAAAGACAAATACAAACAGCGTCGAAGCGGCGACGAGCGGAGTTGCATGCATAATGAAACTTTTATAAATGCTTCCACCCTCTCGCCTCGCCGCTCCCGAGAAAACCCCTCGGACGTAAGTTTAACTTTTTGACCGTTTCTTCCACCTTTTCACGCCCTTGGAGGTTAACGCGTCTCCCGTGAGATGATTCCATTAACGAGCGCCCGAGGCGAGAGGCGACTTTTCGGCTTCGCGCTCGCTGGATTTTCATGAGGAATTTTTTACCTTCGAATGCTCGCTTTGATGAATTTTTTCGGAGAGTAAGCAGAAATTGTTCAGGCCAAATCAAATTTAGAGCGGTAGAATAACGTTGAGTAAAGTTTTCGAATGGGGAAAAATGAATCGCTTTTTTTAGTCGAAAACAAATGCAGTTTAACATCACGTAAAATTAATGAAGTATAAGAAATAAGCTCATTGCTTTACTAAAAATTATACCCAAAGTGTTTCTAAAAGGGACTAATTTATAACCTTAGATCTGTTTTAGCAGCTTTTGTTTTTTGGGCTTAACGCAGCAGCAGGTGAGCGTTCCGCCATTTCCTTTTCTTCTAAATTAATAATTCACCGAGAGCCGTGTAGCCCGCGGCAAAAGTAGATTACAAGCACACCGCCAAATTAGTCCAGTCTTTTTACTCGCGGGAATAATTATTCGGGGGCCCCGCGCTAATCTCCAATTTAAGATGAAATATCATGTTATCTCGGGGCTGGGATTCAATTTACTTCAATTAATAATGAAAAATCGTTCTTACTTCGCCGAGCGTCGTGTTACAATGGAACGAGTAAATTCCATCTTGCTGGATATAAAATACAAATTGAAATAAAATACGCTTCGCCAGTGGTAAATATCGAATTTAGTCAGACGGCATGCACAATTTACATATTTATAAAATTCCCACAAATACCGGCATCTCACCTAGAATATTCATTCGTCAAAAAGAGACCCAAAAACTGCAGATGAAGAACGGCTCGAAAATTGAGTTGTCCGGCGATCTCGGCGTTAAAGAGCAGAGAACTCTAAAACGCGATCTCGCGTGAGCTTTCCCGCTACCCCCCCGCTCGCGACCCACATTTCACACGAACGAAGCAGGAGGGACTAACTCGGACGTTCTTCTTATTTCCATCTGTTTCAGCGTCTGCGGTATCCAGCACTTCCAGCGGGCCGGGCACCGACATCTGAATCTGTTCCAAAGCACGTACTACGTCGTCGTGACGTTCTCGACCGTCGGTTACGGCGACTTTGTGCCCGACATCTGGCCCTCTCAGCTCTACATGGTCATAATGATATGCGTCGCCCTCATAGTCTTACCTACGCAAGTGAGTACATATTTCCCGGGGCCCGGCGCCACTCTCTCGACTCGCCGCGACGAGTGCGCCTGGCACTTTATATCTCCCGCTTTTTTTTTTTTGAGCGGATGCCTTTTCGAGTTTTGTCCGGCGAGAGAGAGCTCCGGGAATTTGAATATTCAACGGGCTCGCGGCGCCTGGGAGAATCGGAATAATCTCAGCTGCCGGCGCTCGTAATTTTAAATTGATCGCGGATTAAAATCACAATGCGCCGACGAAAAGTCTATATAGTTTTTAGTTTCGGCGCTTTTTCGTAAGTACAAAGAATTTTTTTATTCGCTTCGGAGCTGTATAGTTATAGGTACAGCTTTTTAATTGAAGGATCTTTAAAGCATTTTATTTTATTTTAGGTTTAATGTCGCATAATTATTTTTTTACGCTGTTCATCAAAATATATATATCTTTAATTTCGAGTTGAACCGATACATTGAATTTACATTTAAGTGGCTTTGCTTAATTATACCAATACGATAATAATTTTGTACAATTTCGTCCAAATGAGCATCGATTGCTCACTTTGTAGAAACTACGTGCTACAGATGAATTCCAATTACAATTTATTAATTAAAACGAATATAAATACTTTTGAATCCGGTGTAAAAAAAATGGCAATACATTTACGATATAAAATTAATTAAAATTTAATCTCCCTTCATAAAACGCTCATTAGCATCTTCATTATTCAGATATGCGGAGAATTTCATATAACTTGATTACACGCGAATGTTAAAATTGATTAAAAATTCAAATTGCCCGAGCAGCACTGTCGAAATTCAATAAAGATGCTTCCTCCTTCAATCCGGTTACAAATAATAGCCGAAACGAGAAGCGTCGCATAAGGCATTCACAAACTTATCGAAAAAAGCAGCTTGAAAAAGAGAGGGCTTTACGCCTCATCATCCCCGGCTTTACTACTTCGGGAGAGTCCTATAACAATCGAAGCCATAACCCGATCTCAAGATATCGCTCGAAAGCGGTTAATCCTCCCTCCCTCCCTGCCGCCCGTTGATTTCAATTATCGCCGGGGCCCTTTTACGAGGTCATTAATCCAAGCTCGTACGGTCAGGGCACTAATTGTCGCTCGCCGCGTGTAAAATTCACCAAGACGACGCACCGCGCGAAGACCTTCCCCAAGACTCTCTCTCCCTCTCGTTTTATAGATTTTTTATGGGTCCGCGAGCTGCGCGTTATAGTTACACGAAGCACTAAGCACTCCCTCTCTCGATGAGTGCTTTTTCCGAGTGTGTAACTTTATCGGCTTGCTTTTTAGGCAGAAGGTATAGTGCGCCGCTGTTCGCTCGTCGTTCGTTTTTTTTTTTTTGGGCGCGGAGAAGATTAGCTACTTGAGTGGTGTTTTTGAGAGAGGGTTTTACTTTGTCGGAGAAATTTATTTGTTCGAATTTTTATTGAAATGATCATTATACTTGCTGAGTATTGAAACGCGTAATGAAGGAAATTAAAGCGAAGGTTTCATAAAATTTACTTGCTGAAAATATAAATTGGAAATTGAATTGCAGATTATCTTTTAAAGACGAAGTTGTTTAAATTATTTTTGAAAAAATTATTCTGTTTTCCGAGGAAATGCATTTTTGCATTAATATTATTTAAGAGTAACGCAGAATTTTAATAAAAGGCGGTACGATGATGGTTCTATAAGAAGATTTACGTAATCCATCTTTTGTAAGAATTTCAGAGCGGCAAAAAGCTCTTTTTGACACATTATTTTATACATGATGAATTTTATAAAAAAAAAACTCTCATCTCAGATTAAATTTATTATTTCTGTTCGAATGAATTATCTTATATTTCTTTTCTGTACCGAGCCGCAGTGGCTGATGGTCGTCATTATCTACCGGCCGCTCACGTGTTAAATCTTCTAAACACGATACAAAGATGCGCTCCTCATCACTGAATCGCAATAACAGAGTTACCCAATAAATGGTACTTACCCGTGGTCATGATAATCTATCGACATTTACGTAAGATCTTCTGCTGTCGAAACGCAGCTAAATAATGCTTTTTGCCGGTCCGCATTAACCTTAAATGACCTAGTTACCCAATTACCCGTGGCTGGCTTACAAACATTCAGATAGTATTACATGCGAATGTTTTATCAAACTCAAACCTTGAGAGCTTTTGATCAGCATAATGAGGAGAACTTATTTCTTAAGTTCCAGCTCGATATTAGCCGAGAGCCATTTTCCATAAAAATTGTTGCTCGGTCCTTCTTTAAAAAGATAATTTTTTTACAACCCTCCCCCGTAAACACGAGCAACCACAATTCCAGCATTTTATCGCAGCTTCCGCGCTGAAAATCGTTCGCCAAACAGACGCAGTAGCCATCTAAACTCCCTCGCTGTAAATCACTTCGCCGACAAAAGCCCGCGGCTCAGTCAATCAAGCTCGCGCCTTCACCCAATTCCTTGCGCCGCGAGTGCCACATATTTCACGCCTCCGTTTCTCCGCCGAGACGCAACATATACGCCTGCCCGTCCGCGGCGTACATATAGAAATCCGTCTGGATCCGCATACGCGGCCGCGTTCTCGCGCGCACTCGATCGTGCACGGAGAGCAGCGAGAGCGGCGGCGGCGTATCGTGCCTTCGCGGCAAATTCAATCTCCGACATAATTAATCGGATTTCGCGCTATGCGCGCCGCTGCCCCCTCCCGCCCCCGAAATCGGCGCGACGGCACGCGAGCGGTGCACATACGTCCGCGCGGCGCGCACTTGTTGCCTCGGCGACGCGCCGCGTAATCCGACAGGCTCCCTCTTTCTCCCTCTCTCTCTCGAGCTGTCAGCTGTCAACGCGCGCTTTCGGGATTCTCCCTCTGTTTTTTAAGAGCCCGTCGCCGGAATTGACTGTTTTAATGAAAATGGGATTTGCGGAGCGAGCGCAGCGCGCAATCAAAGAGGGATATTCGATCGCGAGGATTGATGAGCCCGCGGTGTAACGATCGCGGCCCGCGGCGCGGAGTGTAATGTTACGCGTGCTCTTTGACGATTGATGGGGCTTTTGCGCTTTTTCTTCGACGCGCCGATGATGGAGCAGCCATTTTTTACTGTCGACTTTGTTTTAGTGTTTCGGACGCGTTGACGCGTGAAGGGAAAGTGTGAGAAGGCACTTTTTGACCGTGCGGCTGTTATCTTTGAATTCAGAAAACAGATGAGATAGATTTTCGTTTTTAGATATACTAAATGAAGAATTATTTTTATAATAATTATGGAATGAATGCTATACGCGTAGGCTTACTGTTTGTGAAATGTTTTATCTTTTGGAGTAGGCGTTAACCATTAGTTGATTACACATTTATTCCGCAGGTTTTAAGTTGATTAATCTTTTGATGCATTTAATTCACCCGTGAAATTAAAATATAAAGAATTTAAACAAGTTAAACTTAATTATGAGTTAAATTAATATAATTATTTTTAATATAATTATCACTATAAACGATAATGAAGTATTATCCAAATCCTGTAATCAAAAGAGCAATAAATTCGCTGTAAATGAGATTTACTGGAAATAATTCAAAATTTTATTCAGATTTTATTTACCTGAGCAGTTAATTTTGTAATAGTTCATGTACGAAAATAATGTTAATCTCGGTTTTTACATTATTTCAATTTTCGGCTTAACTTTGTGTTTTCACAGCTTTGACCCCTGTACCGCTTGGTGCACCAGGAAAATTGACTTTTTCAATAAAAAAAATGGTAGAGATTGGAATTTTGCGTGCTTTTAGGCTTTTAACCGTCAAAGTCGCTTTTGAAATGGAGCTCGATTCGAAAATCGACTTTTTTTTATTACTTTTGACTGAAAAGAGAATCTTTATTTTCTAACATCCTCTTCTGGATCAAATTTAAATACGATCGTAATATCAATCCTACAAAATCCGTAGTAAAAAGTTCTAAAACCTATTTTTCAATTTTGTAATTTCACAACAAGTAAATCAAATGATAAATCATGGTCAGAATTAATTATTACACCGTCACATTAGAATGCCGCGTATAAATTTAATTAAATTTAGTTTAGCCGAGTATCCGTTCTCGCAAAAAATAATCATAACGCGCGGTGTGTTTAACATTATTTTCCATAATTTATTTCAAAACGCGACAGCAGCGATCGCATTTCGCGTTGAATTTTTTGCCCTCCCGCGGCTCGCTGATAATCAGCAGCAGGCGGCGACGTTCGCCCCCGCGCGCGAATCGATACTCACCGCCGCGCCGATACAAAATTCAAATTACATGCATCTCGTTTCCATAGTTCGAGCAGCTCGCGTTCACGTGGATGGAAAGGCAAAAGCTCGGCGGCTCCTACTCGTCTCATCGGGCTCAAAGCGAAAAACACGTCGTGGTCTGCAGCACGACCCTCCAGGCAGACACCATCATGGATTTTCTTAACGAATTCTACGCGCATCCGCTGCTACAGGTGAGCCTTATATTCACTTAGAATTTTAAAGAGGTAAGCTCTCTCTCTCTCTCTCTCTCTCTCTCTCTCTCTCGGTAACGCGCGCCGCCGCCGGGCGGGGAGAGCGCCGCGCGCGTTGCCGCGAGATTAACGCCCGAGATCTGGAAAGTAATCAACGGCTTTTTTTCTCCCTCTGTTTATATGCTTCCGTCCTTTTTTTTTTACCCCTCCTGCCACGAGTGTGAATGGCGTGTTTGGAGGAACGAAGGTGAATTAAAAGCGTCTGTCTTCCCCGGATTTTTTTCTACTTGATTTTAGAAGTTTGCTTGGGAAAAATACGATTTTTGAGAACTGCTTTAAAATCGTTGTAATTGAAATGTTTCAACGGGAATTTTGCATGATCATGTTCCAATAATTGTCGACGTATGTTTGTTCAGAAAAGATATAATCATTGATTTGATTTTAAAATGAATTTTAAAATTTCTTTCATTATTTCTCAACCATTCCTCTAATTTAAAGCAAATATTGTTTAAAAAGCTCTAAAAATTCATTACCAACGGAACTCCTATAAATATTCAAATGATGCATTTTTCATGAATGCGGTAAAACATATAAAACCGAAGTAGTAAGTAAGTGTACACTAATGATGGTGCAAAATCCGTCTGCATAAATTTTCATCTAGAGTACCCACTAAAATCTCGCTCGTTCCACTGAAAATCTGGAAAATTCCAACCTCTTCCCTCCTCGGCAGACTTCTCCTCCAAAAAAAAGAGCATAAATTACTCGCGCCTTCCCCCCCGACAGGACTACTACGTGGTGTTGCTGTCGCCCATGGAGCTGGACACGACGATGCGGATGATCCTGCAGGTGCCGATCTGGGCGCAGCGCGTAATCTACATCCAGGGCTCGTGCCTGAAGGACGGCGACCTGGCGAGGGCGCGCATGAACGAAGCCGAGGCCTGCTTTGTCCTCGCGGCGCGAAATTACGCCGACAAGTTCGCCGCCGACGAGCACACGATTCTAAGGTGAGAGAAGGCTGCTGCTGCCGCGCCCTCGAAATCTGGCCCTAAGAGATAAGCGCCGCCGGACGTGTATAATATGCGCTGAGCCACGGATGGTTAATTCCGGAGGATTTGTTACGATTAGGCAGCTGGATTTGGAGGGCGTCGGCGCATCCGTTTTCTAATTACGGCTGGTTTTTTTTTTCAAGCGAAGGGTTGAGAAAATTTTTTTCTACAATTAAATTTAGTCGGTTTAAAAAAGTCAAAAGCTTTCACTTTATAATAGAAGAAGGCAAATAATTTGATAAAAACTTTCAAACGGTTGGAAATTTTTTTTTGTTTTCTAAATCAAGAAGTGACTTTTTTCGTTTGCTATTGTAAACAGCTTTCCATCTGATATTTATTCATACTCGGTCTACGTATTGTGAGAGTTCAAATAATAATATTCAAAGTGAAAAACTATGCATAGCATATATCAATCAGAAAAGAAGAGTTCTTTTACGAATAAAGCAAATCCTTCTTTCTATTATTCAAATAAGGACATTTAATTATACATTATTTCTTTTCTTATACGAAATATTTCAGAATAGGAATAAAATCAACTTCATTCCTTCGCAGGTCCTGGGCTGTGAAAGATTTCGCACCGAACGTTCCGCAGTACGTGCAGATTTTTCGACCGGAGAACAAACTGCACGTGAAATTCGCGGAACACGTTGTATGCGAGGACGAATTCAAGTACGCACTTTTAGCGAACAACTGCACGTGTCCCGGTGCCTCGACTCTCGTTACCCTGCTGTTACACACGTCGAGAGGACAGTAAGTCTTCCCAAAACGGAGCTCCGCTTCGAGCGTTCATTTCGACGAAAAAAACTTGAATTTAGATCGCTTCTGTGCGCTCGGGAGCTTTAAAAAGCTCTAACGCTCGCGTTTATACACTTGCAGAGAGGGTCAACAGTCGCAGGAGGAGTGGCACCGACTTTACGGCAAGTGCTCCGGCAACGAAATATATCACATAATCCTCGGGGACTCGCGCTTTTTCGGCGAGTACGAGGGCAAGTCTTTCACTTACGCATCGTTTCACAGTCACAGAAAGTACGGGGTTGCCTTGGTAGCGGTAAGACCAGCGGAACTCCCCGAATTCTACGAAGACACCATCCTACTTAACCCAGGTTTCACTCGTCTTCTCTAAATAATAACATCTCGAATTACGTCCTTTATACGAGAGGAAATTTCGCTGATGCTTCCCGCAGGTCCAAGACATATCATGAAGAAGACCGACACGTGCTACTACATGAGCATCACGAAGGAGGAGAACTCGGCGTTCGTGGTGGCGAACCACCAGACGGGCGCGACGGAGACGACGCAGGTCATCGTCGACACGAAGACGGACGGCGCCGGCGGCAACAACCCGCAGGCCGGGGCGACCGCCGCGCCGACGACCGGCAGCTGCACGACCCCGGGAACGACGACCACCATGACGACGGCCACCTCCCTGGCGACGACGACCACGGCGACGAGCTGCGTCGGCGGCGGCGGCGGCGGCGGCAACGGTACTACACCACCCTCTCTAAGCATTATACGGACGGAGGCCGACGATCGGGCCGACTATAAGGATGCGACGCAGGTCTCGGTCGAGTGCTGCCCCGACGATGACGATGATCGTAACGATACGAACGCAGGGCAGACTCCCGACGACGGCGCGGATTGCCCCGGTACACCCGCTAAAGCTCACGACACTACCGGGGCCCGAAGCCCCCGACCCCCTCAGGTTATCTTGCAGGTCCTCCCTAGCACGCCCACACCACTCCAACACCACAACCTACTACTCGCATCCGATGTCCACCGTGAGTGTCGCATGAGAACGCTTTTGCTTTCGGTTATTTTCTTTGCTCTCTGACAGCTGGATGAGCTTGCGTTTTCTTCGGCCTAGCTAGTCGATTCTCTGATGATTGTTTCGAGCTTATTTTGTCTGCGCTTTTATCTTATTACGAAGAAATTCTTAACCTTTTGACCTTTCGAAAATTTTTTGTACCATTTTTTACATTAGCCGCGTGTTACACTGATGCACAAAATAATCGGTTATAAATTAGTAAATATTTATTTCAAGAGCATTTTGTCGTAATAAGATAAAGGCGCCAAGACGTTTTTATATAATTTTCTTCATTATTTAATGCTACTTGGCGATTAATTTTGTTTTTAATTTATTGCGTATTTTCATTTTATTTAATTATTTTAGGGATTCCGAGGTGAACGGTACGTGATTATTTTTTTCTTTACATCATTTGCTTAGCTACAAATATTATAAGCGACCATCCTTAACAAAGTTTACTAAAAAGAAATTGAATGTACACAAATCAATAATAAATTTTAAACTAAAATTGAACGATTTAACTCCTCGATTGTCTAAATGTACTTTATTCAATTTTAATTAAGGCATGCAATTTAAATTTAATTGTTCTTGTTAAAATGGAATTCACCAAATTGGTGAATAGTTGATCGATTCATTAAATAAATATTTATTTATATTAATCAAAAATAAACTCTCATCTATAAATTCGTGCAAATAATATATTATTAAAATAGAAGTATATGATGAGTTAAATTGTTAAAAGTACAAGTAGCAATTCAAATACCCTTTAATGTCAAAAAATAATAAGCAATAATGCATAAATCGATAACTAACAGTGGAATTAATAAGCATGTGGCATTCACCTCGTTTCATTACTTTTTATTTATCTTTTCTTAACTCATTTCTAATTCCATAGCTTTCAGAAATATGCAATACATATTTTGAGAATGTTCATTATTATATTTAGCTTGCTTAACGGAATGTCGTGCATCGTTAAAAGTGCATAGTAGTATACAAAATTTGGCTTAATAGTTTAATGTTTCACCATCATTACAAATACTTCTCATTTATACAAAACGTAGAAACATTTTAATAAATAAATATCAATCATTAGAGCTTAATACTTATAGCAGCAAAAGAATGTTCCTCCGAATTAATTCAACATTTTTCAAAGCTATAATTATTTCTCCGACTTGCCCCCCTTGTCCGTGACCTCGAAAGTCCAAGCTCGAAACGCGCCCAAAACTTTAGCAGCTCGGCAAAGTACCTGACTAGCTTCCGGAAAAAAATTCACCCGCAGAAAAAGTCGATAAATTCACGGGAACTCTCTCTCTTTCTCTCTCCACGACACGTGCCAGCACGCTCGGCACCGAAACATCATAAATCCATTTCCACTTGATTTTATCAACTCGTCCCGACTCACGCACTTAAGTATACAGAGAGAGCGGGATTTCAATATTTACGAGCCCTTCCGGCGCGAGCGAGCGAGAGTGAGAGAGACAGACGGGCCTGGCAAAATGACTACACGACCAACTAAGACTGACAGTCGCGTGAGTGAATATCGCGCGGCGAACCATCCATGCATGCCTGCGCCAGCAGCAGCCGCGCCGAGCCAATTTCTGGGTCGCTTCCCGCTCTCTCCGTCTCTTTCTCTCCCTCGCTCGCTTCGGATGCATTTGAGCGGATGCCTCGCGCCTGCACTGAGCCTTGGCCCGATGTCCCTGATGCACTTCCTTTAATGCAGAGAGAGAGAGAGAGAGCGGCAGTCCGAGGAGGAGCGTTTATTATGCATTTACGCCGCGCACCTGATTATTAACCCTTTCGCGGCTGAGCGCCGGAGAGGCCCGCCCGGGGAATGCTTCGCGCAAGCGAGGTGTGACTTTGATTAGAGGTTTCTTCGAGCGGCTTCGATTCGCCCGCTGCGCTGATGGGTTTCGCGAAATGGTTAATATCGCTTTCGGCGGATGCTTCGCCTCTCGCTGTTTCAGAATTAGTTTGTGAATTTTATGGAATTTAATACGCGAGGAAAGTATTTTGAACGGTAACGCGCCTTGCTTGCAAGTGGATGCGTAAAAATAGCAATGGAATTACTTCTGTAAATATTTTGGGGGGCAAATTCTTGTACGAAATAATTCGAATTCAAATAATGTTGGATAAAGTTGAGAAACTAATTCTGTTGTAAAATCAAACGTAAGTTTGTGCTTTTTCAGCTATAATATATTACTCTTTAAAATTCGAGTTCTTCAAATGTGAAAAATTTCTTTACTATATGACGTAATATTTTTAAAGAGTAAATAATTTTTTTACTTAATTTACAAATTAAATACAAATGGATAGTGAAATTTGTAAATTAAGAAAAATGTTTGCTGCCTGTTGTGGAATTGCAGAAGTACACGTATCATATTATACACATCACAATATACACAAACAAATCGACACAACACAACACATTGCATTCTTTATTCAATTTACTTACGCAACACTGGAACAAATTTTCACTGCAAGATATTTTACATTCACCCTATATGCTAAAATTGATTTTATAAATTTTTTTAATATAAAATTTTTAAATTTTACACCTCCAAATTATATACATATTCTGCAAAATTGTAGAAATATTTATTACAAAGTAAGTATTTAAAAGTTCACAAAAAATTATAATTAACAAAGTGGAATGCACAATAGTTTTTTTGTGAACCAACTCCTGAGTATATAGTAGATTATTTCCCTGACTAATATTCTGATACGAATTATTATACATATACTATATATATTTTTGAACGATCTCTCTCCCTTAGATCTATCACTGACAATGAATTATTTTGCATTTCTTTCTCTTCATTATCAATAGGGACATTTTATACTCTGTAAAAATTTGTCTTATCTCTTCATTCAATATAAATAACATTTGGTAGTTAAAAGGTAGATTTTTGAGGAGAGGCAAAAGTGCGCACATATGAACGAACGTCGACCCGGACTTACGTAATATCGTATGTTTACACTGTAGCAACTTATCTCGATCCCGGAGGATTAGGCGACTCGAGGCAGTGTTTAAAGGACGGAAGTTCGTCGCCGCAAACGCCAATGACCGGAAATCACCTCGATGTGCCACGCTCGCTCGAGCCAAATCCTAATCTGCTCAGTCCCGAAATTCTCACTCAGAGGAGAGGTAATCCATTTCGCCTGAGAGCCGATGCCACCGGCTTTGTCAGACTTATTGCGACGCGACGCTCTCGACGATTCGCGCACGCCCATGCTTTCGGATCCTTTGCAAAACAATGCCTGCCGCCGATAAAGCTTACTGCTTGCTGCTATTTTCGAGTCGCGGTTTTTTTTTACGATCTAAGTCACGTGTTTTTTCATTATTTATGCATTATAATTAACTTGTGTTTATAAATCTTGATACGGAAAATTTAGTGCCGCGCAGATTGATTAAATTAATTTAGAATGAAATTTGAAAAGAATTAGCACTTTGATAATACGAAAATTACTTAAAACCATATTTTATAATATCTTTGAAATGTGTTAATTTAGATCAAAGACTTTGCGCAGCTGATAAGTATTTAAGATATTATGCTTATAAATTTTATGCATACCAGTAAATAACAATTTCTCGCTTGACTGGTATATAATTTAATTTAATTTTAATAACAAGCTTCGATATAGAATTTCCACAGAATTTTTAAAATTTACACCTTCCTAAAAGTAATAAAAACAGTTTAATCGCGCGTCATTAACTTTAATCGCACCTCGCTCAAAACGCAGGTAATTTAGCACATATCTAAATAATTGCAGCCCCGCCGACAGTACACACCGAATCCTCTAATCCCGTCCCGCTAATCCGCCGATAGATCATCGCTCAATATACTCCCCGATATTCCCCGATAAATCCTCACAGCTCGAATTTGTCCCCCAGGGAGTCGTCGGCCGAGCATCCTGCCGGTGCCGGACATGCTAACGAGCTCGACGCTCCACCTGCCCGGCCAGGAGTCGCTGGATCACGAGGGCGACGAGTCCGAGGACGAGATGGACGACGACGTGCCTTGGCGATCGCCCAGCGAAAAAATAGCGTGAGTATACACACGGCGCTGAACTGTTGTCCCCCCCTACGTATACGTCGGCCTTCACGTGCGGTGTATCACGCGAACGCGTATATGTAAGCACCACGACACGGACGCGCTTCATCGTATATATATGTGTATACACGACTCGCAGTTTTACGAGTGTCGCCGAGCTCTTTTCTATACCCGGGGACGGAGCCGAACGCTCGACTTTACGTGACTTGGATTAAATTCGAGTTTTCGGAGAGCGCGTTTTGCTCCAAGTTCTCGCTCCGTGTAATGTTGATGTTTTTATTTTCTGGCTGGGTGGAAGGGACGGGAACGCGTATGCGATATCTGGGTGAACGTCGAGAGATTTGGAAAATATCCTTTTTATCAGGCAGCGAATATACTTTATTACGAATGATATTTTACTTTCAAATTACACGCTTTATATCAAAGTTTCCCGCTGCAGTTAATTAAGCTAATTAGACGATTAAATCAAGCGAAGTTCTTTGTAAACTGCGAGCGCGATGAAACGTTAATCCAAGTCTCTCAAAGTAAACCAAAGTCGCTTATCGAAATCTGCGCCGCAAAGCAGCCTTTAGATGTGGCGAAGTATTCCTTTTTGAAACGTTTTGCCGGCGCGTACAAGCCTCGCAGGCTGCACGTAAACCGGGTTTTGGGGGAAATACTTATCCCTCCAAAGCGGCTACGTGATTCGAAAATAATTTTAACAAAGACCCGCGGAGAGGGCCGCAACCTTTAAAGGTTCCCGCAGAATTTAAAAGCTCGATCGATTTTTAGTTATGCTCGAAAAATTGAATTAAAGTAGAGATTATTTACGAAATTAAGAAGAAAAAATTAATAAACAAACAATATTTGTTTACGCGAAAGCTCATAAATTTATAAACAAATGTATTCCCGAAATACATATTTAAATGCAGCCCCTCTATCCGCCGAAAATAGAGCACCGAAATATCCGCCGCCGCCGCCTGATGACCGATAGCCGAATTGAATCCCCGACGAGCGGGGCTCCTATATCCGTGTTTACAAGCCAGTCTCGCCTATCCATCCAGCGCGCATCTGCATAATCCATATGCATTTCATCGGGCGGTGAGGGGGGTCGGGCTCTCGCGTCGCGCATCATCATCATCATCGCCCTCGGATCGTCGTAAGGAAGCGCCGGATCGCGGGCTACTTGGACTAATATCGCCGCGCGCGGAGGTGTGCAGCTGCTGTCGGCAAACTCGCGCGTCATATATATATACGTGCCGCGGCATTTCGGACGATGTAATCTCGAAGACGGAGGATCCCTCGAGCGACTGCTCGATTTATACGGCGCGTCACGTCCCGGCGAGCTTTTATAATTTTACGAGCCGGCCGTTAAGCGACGACCGCCTGGGACTTCTTTGGTCCCCCCCTCGCCGAAGAGATTCGTGCGCCCCCGAGATTCATACCCTGTCGAGAGGTGCTTTAATGAAATCTTTCCCACTCGAGCCCGTCGTTTGACGTTCGTTATCGATACCTGGCGCCGATTTGTCGTTTGGAGCATTAATTTTTGGGACGTGCGACTGTGAGTCGGAATTTTATTTATTTCTTGTTTATTCGAAAAATTACAGTTTCAGGTATATCGCTGAAACGGGTGCCGTGTAAAAATATTTCTAAATCAATTGAACATGCTAAATTTTATAAAAATATAGATATCGATAACTCAATTTGTAGTTTTTTTTTTTTTTTATCAGAATGCCATTAATGTTTTTCTACAATTAAGTCACGCTGCCATTTTATCACTCACTTTATATAATATACGATATATGTACATTTGTCATTGTTGCACCAAAATTATTCATTTCAAACAATATTCATTATATATTTTAAATTCCAGAAAATAAGAAGTAAAAAGTATGAATTTTCTAAAATATAAATATATTATATATCAGGTATATTTTAATAATTCGATTTTTATAAAATCTCTAAAGTTCTAAGAATTTCACATCTCAAAGCTTATTTTTTACTTCTTCATTAATATAATTTTAGAATGCAGCTGTATCAATCTTCCAGAATAAATGTAGAGTATAATTCAACGGTTATTTGACAAAATAAATGAAATAAAATTCCATTTATCTATATTGCAAGTCCATTCATTGCATAAAATACTGCTGCATTTTGAAATTATGTTACAGAATGATTTCTGTAATAAAATATTTTTTTTATCTTTACATCGATGTTGTTTGTCGTAGTCAATTATACATTATTTATTGTGTAATATATATATATTGAATTCTTTATTGTAGCTTATTTCGTCTAAGTAGATTAAAATTTTGTCTCTCCATGACTACTAAAATTAAACGACTATAATACTATAATTAATGCAATTATCAATTATCTTAATTTTAATACTAAAGACATTAAATCTTAATTATCTAGATTACAGTCGTAGAATAGAAGACTGCTTAAAATTTAGCTTTCTAGAAAATATAAGCATTCAATCCACGTAAAACAAAAACAAAATTATATAAATCATGGTTGTTGCATTATGCTCGCGACGATCCTTTATTATTTACAATATCTTGCAAGTAAAATCATTAATGTCCATGCGAATCTGGTAAACGTATAACGAAATGTGATGCCTGCCTCGACACCCCTTTAAAATACTCGTGGATGTTTTTGATGTCTTCCTTATATCTGCATCGTCTTTGTGCACCTCTCGTCCTCTTGCCGCACGTCGCGCGCTGTCGACTGTATTCGCCCCCCGCAGCTTCAAAGGGTGAGTTCACGCATTTTTTCACGTTTTACTCTGTTACCTCCGCTTTTTTCGTTTAGTTGAGTTTCCCGATTTTAACCCTTTGATCTTTACCTTACTGAGCTTTAAGTATGTAAATCTTTGGGCGTTAATGTAGAAATGCTAGTTTCTTTTATCAAGGCTTGATTTACATTGCGGACTAACCTTTCTCTTTACTTTTGCATGCAACTAATAGAGTGTTGTACATTTTTATGACTGCATTAACGTTTGCGCAAAAATAATTCTGCTTCAGACTTTTCTTTTTCCAACGATATTGCATTGTGCAAATACGTCGTTACATTTAAAAGTGTTTGTAAACTGAAATCAAATGCTATTCACTCTTTTTTTTTCAAATAAATTTCAAGTTTAATTCCGGTACAATGATTAAAACTACGAATCGCAAAATAAAGTTAAATGTAAATTGAACAAAACTGATTCAATAACTAAATTGTAAAACATTTTTATTTTATTTTATATTCAGAAAAAATATACTTTTGTTTATCTATGATTTACATTTTAAATACTTCACTTGCAACAATAATACACTTTAACGCACGCAGGCAATCAGCATTCGCAACATTGTACAATATATTCACAAAATTAAGCAAAAACGATATTCTGGATTTCGGTCTGAATTTGCAACAAGCTCTTGCCCTTCGTTTCGGGCATCAGAATCATAGCGAAGGGCAAACCAAGCGAACCGAGTATGCAAAAGCAAGCAAAGGCCAGGCAAGAGTTGGTCTTCTTGTTCAATGCATCGTAGGACCGCACCGTGCAAAAGGTCACGAGGTACAGAAGAGACATGCAGATGCCCACCGCGGCGGTTTTCGCCCGGCAGGGAAAAATTTCACCCGTCACTATCGGCAGCACTGGAGTCAGGCCCAACGCGTACACCGTGTAGTAAATGCAGATCATCGTCACCGGAAAGATTCTTTGACCTTCCAGTAGCTGTATTCAGAATGCGGCTGTTAGTTTATTATACATAATTGGTCCTTCTTAAAATACCTGAATAAAGTGAGCTGAAAAATAATATCTCACCGCAGTTGTTTGGCAACCATTTACGGCAACGAAATTATAAATCGCGAGAACGAGGCAGCAGATCGCCGAGCTGACGATGGTGAAGGCCAGCAGAGGCTTGCGACCGAAGCTCTCGATGGCGAAGAGGCACAGCACGATGGACACGACGTCGATGAAGGAAGTGACGAGCCTGCCAATCGTCGGATACATCGTCTCGATGAGGCTCTGGGCGTAGTCGCTTATCGCTATCATGCCCAACATCTGGCTGAGGCACAGCACCGGCATCAGGATCAAAGCCATCGGCTGAAAAGTCCTCGGGCACATCGATTCGACGAGAAGCTGACCGGGCGTTTTCGCCGCGCTCAAATTGAAGAAGGCCTGCATCGATTCGAATTCCGGCTCGATTTCCAGCACGGATTTCCGGTCCCTCAGGTGCATCAGCGATAATTTCGATCGCAAAACCTAGAAACAATTCCTTTAAAGTTAATTGCGGTCGTTAACGGAGAGTTATTAATCGTCGAACTTACCATACCAGTCTGGAAGAGGTGATAAGGCGATTCGATCATCCAGAAGTAAATGGAGACCAAAAATGAGAGGGGCAGGGTGACCATAATACTGAGAATGAACGTCATCTCGAACAGATAGCCAGACAAGTTCATGGCGAAGACGCCCAGATACCCAAACAGAATGACGGCGGCGCCCACGACGCCCCGATACTTGGCGGGCGCGACCTCGGCGACGTAGAGCACGGCGGTGGGCGCGAACAGTCCGGCCCCGAAGCCCGCGACGCCGGCTGCGGAAATTATCAACTGATAATAGGGCGTTAAAGGTTCGGCAGCCGGGAAAAAGGGGGGGGGGGCGCCCCTCACCACTTTATCGCTGCCCGAGGTGGCGAGGAAGAGCCAGAAGCCGACGAGGACGCCGCCCGATAGCGAGAAGGACGTCCGCCTGCCGTAAAGGTCGCTGATGAAAATCGAGAGCAGACAGCCGAGACTGGCGCCGGCGTTGATCGCCGACTCGATCCAGGACTCGTCCAGATAGGCCGACATCGGCGAGCCAATGCCATCGTAAAGATAGGTGAAGCAGGGACTCGGCCAGCCCACCGCCAGACCCACGCAGAGGGCGCCGAGGTTCACTGGGGGGATTTTTTTTCGAAAATCGATTGAAATTCATAGTTTTGCTATATCTTATGAGTGGGAAGAGGAGACTTTGTAAATTAACGTTACTTCGAATTTCGATTAAAAGAATTAAAATTTTAGTTTTTAAAATAAAAAAAAAACAATATTCACGGTTTCTCGTCTGCCTAAATTACAATGATTTTAGAATAAATAGTGATGAAGCGGAATAAACACGTAATTTTTTTTAAGTACTCACGTGATCCAAGTGTACCATAAAAACGTTTATTATTTTTTACGGCCTCGATAGCATGCATCTTAGAAGCACCTAAAACCCTACTAATTGTTTTCTTTTATTGCACTTAAATAGTTGCATGTTTGTCGTCGAACTTGGCACTAACTGATATGTGCTCGACTTTGATGTTCACGGACGGAATTATTCAAGTGCGCGTTAAACTGATAAAAGTCAAGAGATAGAATACTAATTTTCTTCCAGCTAAAACATGGTTTAAAACAATTGTCTGTATAAGGAACTTCCTACTTGAAAAACGAATCGTTTTTCCCCTGTTCATTATTAGTTGCTAATTTATGCCGCCCAACTATTATCTTTTGCAATGTAACGTAATGTGTTTGTTATTCGCATCGCAGTATTATCTATATTTACTTTTGAACGTAATACCTTTCAAATAAATTGCACAACGAGAGCCTTCAAAATCAGTCGATTTTTCCGTTTATAAACCTTTAACAACTAAACTCGGCGACTTTAGTTTTATTTTAACCCCCGAACTCGCAATAACCCCCGCCCCTTGTAAAATCCGAAAAATTCCTTTGACAATAAACTCGTCGCCGGTTCTTTTCTCGGGCAAACCTTATTTTCCCCGGGCTCGAACTCGATTGCGCTCGAAAACAGTCGCAGCCACTCGAGCATTTCGAGCAATAGATCAGTTTGACTGGTGCGTTTCACCGCGATGAAAAATTGGATTTACCATCGCGTGCAATCATCCAGCTCTCTATCTCTCTCTCTCTCTCTCTCTCTCTTGCATCTTGGCAAAGAAAAATAGCTCGCTTGAAAAAGTTCAAAGAGTATGTGGCGCGTGCGCGCGCGCGCGGTGTACTATATGCGATATCGATGACAGCCACCGCTGTCTCTCGGAGCGAACGACCTATAACGCGGCGCACAAAGGCCGAATAGAGAAAGAAGCCGAACCGGAGCGAGGGAGGAAGGAGGACGGAGGACGGAGAGGAAAGACACTGACAGTATTCAAATGATGTTGTAGGATCGTCAAGGGATTCCCGCCGGTTTCGCCGTTCATTGGTGTTTCGCCGACTCTCTGCTACTTGCTCAAAGAAAAGAAGCCGCTTTGCTGCCTTCAACTCGCTCAGGTACAGCTATGCAGTTTCTCCACTCCTAGTTTTTTTTTTTTTTTTTCGGCACCGCAGCGCCATCCGCTGGTTTAACGAGATTTCCACTTTGCCCCGCGTCTTTCATCCCTCTCTCTCTCTCTCTCTCTCTTTTGTGTGTAGGAGTAGCTCTTCGGCCTACTTTGCACGCCTCTAACCCCCGGGCTCCCTTTGTTCGCAGGTCTGCGAGCACTGCAGCTACAGGAACGCAAAGGAATACAATTGGCAGAATAAAACGATCATACTGGCTGCGGACTACGCCAGTAATGGCATTTATAATTTCATCATACCGCTGAGAGCTCACTTTAGGTACGTCGTGTCCGACTACAACCCGCATCCCCGATCCGACGACAGGGGGGGGGGCTGGCGGAAATTTTTAAATTCGATCAGCCCCCCGCGATCGCGACTGCGGCCGCGATTTACGGCGCGGCGGCGTAAAAGTCGGAGCATTTTTTTTTTATAAAGTTCAATCTGTTTTATCAAGCTTAATGCAGTACTTAAAACTTTGATTTCACTTTTATGAAGTTTACGGGGCGTCAAAGTTGTACGTAAATGGTAACATCGAAGTTTAGCTTACCGAGTTAATTGATTGCACCGAAAGTTGAAAGCGTCTAATTAATACTTGAGCAATTTTACCTTCGCATTTTCGAATTTCAATTTTTGAAACGAGACGTTAAAAAATTGATATCAAAGCGAAATCAAAGGAAAGGGATAACTGTGCATTATCCCATGAAAGCAGCTTCAGATAGAAAATTGAAGCAGCGGAGAATATGACTTTATCCATCGGCCCCTGTGTGTCTGTACAGATCGAAAACCTCGCTGAACCCCATAATTCTGCTGCTGGAGAGGAGGCCAGAAATTGCCTTTCTGGACGCGATCTCGTATTTCCCTCTCGTTTACTGGATGCTGGGCTCGATAGATTGCCTCGACGACCTGTTACGTGCCGGCATTACGCTGGCGGAGAACGTCGTCGTCGTCAATAAAGAACAGAGCAACTCCGCCGAGGAGGACACCCTGGCGGACTGCAATACCATCGTCGCCGTGCAAACTATGTTTAAGTGAGCATTTTACCCCTCCCCCTCCACCTCCCCCCTCCCCCTTCCTCCCACCTGGTCGACGAGCCAGCTATTCCACATAAATCACTGCCGCGATTTACGAGAGGCGGCTTCTCATCATTCTTCGGGAATTGCTTTTGATATTTTTTTAAGAGCTTCAGGCAGGAAATAATAAATTGGATTTTTTTTTGTTATGTAAATTTTCTTTTAATTGTGTTCTTTTTGTTGTTCAAGTTAAAAGAAGGACTTTTTTTTCTTTTCCGTTTGAGCCTTTGATTCGTGGTTTAGTAGGTAAGATTTTTTTCAGTTTTCCATAAATAATTTATCAGTTTCGCCACGAAAATCAAAAATTGTAAAATTTAATAATCACATAATTTTATACGAATATCTTATACCGCACTGCACAAAAGACAAAGAAAATGTTCTCTCGCACAACGCCTATATTCTATCACGAAACTGTTCGACAGGTTCTTCCCCAGCATAAAGAGCATCACGGAACTGTCGCAATCGAGCAATATGCGCTTCATGCAGTTCCGCGCGCACGACAAGTATGCCCTACACCTCAGCAAAATGGAAAAGGTACTCCTCAGTACTACTTGCGGTGACAACTACCCCGCTGAGCCTTCGTTGGGCTCCCCGGTAACATGACATCACTCACTCTGATCTCTGATAATTATGATGATATGACTGACTGAATCGATGGATCAAGCGATTGTTTGCCGATTGATTTATCGATGCATCACCTTAGGCTGGCGCGTTCCTCATCTTCCAAATGATATTATGTAAATTATCACCAAATAATCGGCATATTTTTCTCTGCTCTTCAACTTACCAAAGTAAAATTAGAAAACTTATACGAAAAATATGCTGGATGTAAATTAAAATCTCAAACATTCCAAAGTGAACCATGAAAAACGAAAAATTTCCACCGCCGACGTTAAACTGCCGACAGCCGGAAACCGCGTATAAGCTCCGCGCGAGACCTTCCGCCGCTAAAATTTCTTAAAAGCCCTCGGTGCGGCTCCGAGGTGCACTTCGCTCTCGGGGGCAAACAGTTTTTAAACAGCGCGGCAGTACCGCGCGCGCGTCGCAAAATATCTAATAAGGAGATTGTCTGCCCGGGAAAGGCCGAAAAAAGAAAAATACCTCCGGTGTCGCCGCGGAGCCGGAAAAAGGGGGGAACTCGCGAGTCATCGGAGAGCCGAAGTGCGTGGCGCATGAAATCCACTTTATCTAAAGTGCACTTTGCCCGGCGCTTATCGACTTTGCGAATAACTTCTTTTACGCGGCCGTAAAACGTCCGTCGCCCCCAAGACCCCCGCGTCGCGAAAATGTGACTGACTCTCAGACGTATCGTCCGGCTGGCCGCCTCGGGGTATTGAAATATAAAGACCGAACCGCCCCCTCGGTCCCTCGTTCTTCTCTTCGCGAGCTTTACTGTCGATTGACTTTTTCGGGCTAATTTAAGAGGGGGCTCGTCGGGAAAGATGATACGACGCGCTTTGAAAATATTTTTCGTTGAACGTAGAAGGATTTCATGATGATTTTTTCACTTTTGGAAAGTAAACTTGTTTCAGGGAAGATGGGAATGGGCTGCCTAAACGTCGACAGTGGTCGAACAGCACTTTTAGATATTATATATATATATGATTTGCTTGATAAATATTTAGCTGAGTCATTTTTACTTTACCCTAGGCATGATCATTATAAGACAAATTCTGTCTTTTCTTCTTACTCTTATTTTTCTACCTTTTTTTTATAAACGAGGCAAAATATTTTAAAATATAAAATAAAACATTTCTTGATAAATTACTAAGATCTAAACTTTTACCATTTATCTGAATATTCTCTTTTATAGTAGATGAATATATTTCAATGTCTCTGACTAAAATGAACCAATGAATTTGTATGCATCATAATGATCTTGATAATTTTTAGCAATCCTCGTGAAAATTCAGTCGCTTGCTTGCTAAAAAAGTTTCTATAGTTAGGCCAAAAGCTCTTGACAGTAATTAGACCTTATGGGATTTATGCATTTTAGAACTATATTATATTGATTATTTATGTAAAGCTTTGAAATAGCGCCATAGAAGCATGAAAAAATTAGCAGCCTTTTAGAAGAGGCCTCGACGCAATGATCATACAATTTCAAATCTATATAAACTTCCAAGTCTAATAACCGCTAGAATGTAAATAAAAGTCATCGCTAACATTTTGCCTAAGCATCTACTAAAGCTGATTCGCTGCTTCGCCGAAGCTTGAGAATCTAAAATTAACGAAGTACTTAAAAAGGCTGGTGAACGTGGCGAAATGTACCGGTGGGCCCATGGCATGTGCTTGATTGTCTTAGGTTGTGAGACAAATCACTGTGAATATATATCTATATAATCAATCGACTTATTACTTATGTATAAAAGAGTATCCTTGTGAATATGAAAGTAGATTCAGAGATAACTATATATATTATTTTTGCCAATAATATCGGGCAAACGGAAACCTCGATTGCTAAACGTGCGGGGGTCTTTTCTCTTTTGTATACGGCGTGCGACTTCTGCAGAGGGAGAAGGAGAGGGGCTCGCACATATCGTACATGTTTCGGTTGCCCTTCGCCGCCGGCAGCGTTTTCAGCGCCTCGATGCTGGACACGCTGCTCTACCAAGCCTTCGTCAAGGACTATGTGATAACCTTCGTGAGACTGCTCCTGGGCGTCGATCAGGCCCCGGGCTCCGGATTCCTGACCTCGGTAAGTGCTTCCCGCCGGATTCGTAAAAGTGGAAGGGGGTACATTTCGATGAAGCCAATTGTAGAACGTTTCCTTGGAGTATTTTTCTACCGATGCTTATGGCGCTGTCGCGTTGCGAGAACGTGAAAATCGGGAAAACATGTTTGTTTCTGGCTTGGCTGCGATTTGCATAACTTGCATAATTTACGTAAAACTGCGCGGATGCGACAGCAATCCGAAAGTAAACACGCTTTATACTGAATAAATTTATATATACTTTATTAATCATAAATTAAAATTTTTATCAAACTTGATTCCCCTTTCATCGATAAACGGGTACTAAATTCTCGCAATAAAGGAGAAAACTTTAATTTTCCGCTGAAATCTCCTCGGGGACCGGATAAAGTTTTAATTTAATAAAAGAGAAGAGAGATATTTTACGAGAGGATGTAAGCGCGTCGAAAATCGAGACTCCTAGAATAAAGTCCGTCTGTTGCAGATGAAGATAACGAAAGAGGACATGTGGATAAGGACTTACGGTCGACTGTACCAGAAGTTGTGCTCGACGACCTGTGAAATCCCTATCGGTATTTACAGGACGCAGGACACATCGGTAGTCGACACCTCGCACGTGAGTATCCGAGCGGCTAACCGAAGCGTTTCGAACGAACCGCGTATACGTACATACACACACACACACACACGCCGATCCACCCACACGTACGGGAAAGAGTCCAGCCTGGCCCTGTCTCTAATGCGTCTCAAAGAGAAGCTCTCAGATCTCGATTCTTTGAATTTGGTTGTGTGAGTAGCGCATGCTTGTGATCTCGCTCGCTCTCTTACTATATATATATATATCTCTATTTTCTCTTGCCTCTCGATTAGTATCGTCGTATGTCTAATTTTAATTGTAAAACTATATTACCTGTTTCATTTCGGGCTACATAGTTTTTTTTTATGATTTACACATCGGATTTACGTTCATTTTTATTCGTCCATGTACGTGAATGAAAGAATGAAAACTATTACTTCTTCTCTCCTTGGAGAACGATGTGATGTCGGATCGAAGCTGGTTGAATTATTTGAAATAGATAGTAAAAGTTCATTGATACAGTCAAATTGAGGAAGTAATACGACATTATTTTGAATAAAAAAATCAGCTTCGTAAGGAAAGCACGCGTCCGACAGTGAGTTCTCCGTTGTTAATTCACCAAACGATCATCTGCTCGACCTTGCATAACATAGTGTTTGACATGACTCTAGAATCTTACACGAATGAACTTAACAAGCAAAGGTATGCGCTGAAACTCACCCCACAAACGTATAATACACACACTGCCTCCGCAAGGAGCCAACAGACACGGTCGGAGAGAAGAGTGAGAAACCCCCTGGGCTGAAAAATAACTAAGAGACACGAAGGCGAGGACGAGGCTTTTAGCTGCTATAAAGAGCGCCAAAGCCGACACCCCCCCAAAAAAAAAAAAAACTGAAAGAATCTACTGGCAGTAAGTGTAGAGCTGTGCTTGTTTTGGTTTTTCTTTTCGACAGGGCGACTCGGACGCGGAGAGCGACGCCGGCGTCGGCGTGACGTACAAGATGCGCCACTCGGCGGCCGCGTCTTGCTTAGCGAATTGCACCACTCGCGACAAGGGTGCCTCTGCTGTGAGTACGGTTGACGTATTGTGCATAAAGCAAAAACCTCTTAATTTTTTTTTTTTTTTTTTTTTTTTTTTTTTGTTAAAAATTATTTAAAAATTATCCAAAAAAAGATATCGTTCTTCTCAATTATTCAATTATATTTTTTGTCTTTCTCTCTCTTTGTCTCTGCATCAGCACAACTACTACTCTGTGGCCCGCAGCGATCGACTGTCTTTCTCTGTACTTGAATATATAATTATTGTTGTATATTGTTACATACTTTTTAATAAGTGTTTGTGTATATCTATTTATTGTTTTGTGCTCGAGTATGCTTTTTTTTGTGTGCCAATTTGCGCAATGATAGAAAGAAATTGTGGTAAAGGTAGCTGAGTTATTATATATAGAGATGTCAGATTGGAGATGCTGACTAGAAGATTTGCAATAGCGTTTTTGAGCTGCTGACTGCATTTTTAAAGCTTCCTCTATTTTGAAACATAGATGCGAAGATAATCATTACTTCATATTATAGTCACATGTGATCCATATAGTCATTTTCTCTTAGACTATTTGTCGTAGAAGGTAGATTCAGGCAATTTCCAAGTCAATAGTTGCAGATTCTTAGATTTTCTAGAAACATTACAAGATTTTATTAATCACAAAAATATTTCTATTTCAGCAGAACCATATATAAATATTATTATTCTTTAAACTAATAATAATAATAGTATTTAAATTATTAATGTCTCATATTTGATATAGAATACTATACATTCGCATTAAATTTGAGTATTTATATTTCAAAAAGTAAACTAACCAAGTAAACTTTCTATCCGAATCAGCCTTCAACCATAAGCTTTGTAAATATATAATTCATAAAATTTGAGTTTAATTCCAAACGTAGCACTCCATCATGCTGAAATTATTCTACATTTTATTGCATGAAATTAAATTAGAAAATGTGTTTAATTTTCTGCTGACGGCAAAGTTGCTTCAGTTATTTGCTAAACTGCAGCCTTGATCAAACAAAAAATTTTATAATATCTCTGTCATCTGTGAGCACATTTCGTAATGACAAACATTTGCATCGGCAACCTATTGAAAAACTAATCTAATATACTATAAAACTGACGAAGAAGGTATCAAGAATGAACATTATTTCCACAATTAATAATTAATAGATCTTTTCATGGTAAATTAATGACCCAATCATAAATTCAGGTTTTGAAGAAAGTATTGAGAAATAAATTAATGGCAGCCACAGGGTAATAAAGGCATTGGTATAATGGTATCGCGGTCATAAACCAAAATACATATACGAAATTATTGAATCAGATGAAGCTAGATATCAAGTTTATGACTACCGTACTATTATAGACAAGGCATAGAATGGACGCTTTATGATCTCTTCCACTTTAATAAAATATGCTTTCAAGCTTTAACTTGATTATCCACTTTTTAACTTTAATGCTCTTCGGGGTATAAAATTTAAAATTGCTGTACAAATTGCTAAGTAAGGCTTTTTTTTCACTATTAAATTTCATTCAAAAATTATTGAACTAAATTAATGAACCAATTAGAGTGAAAATGACCTTTTTTTTACTCGAGCAACGCACTCTAAAAAAATTGTTCCAAAAGTTATAAATGAGAAGTAAGAACCAAATATTTAGGCGAGCCTTAAAGTTCATGACTCGTGAACCGATTAATTTGGCACAGAATTGCTAATTCAGCCGAACTCTTACGCACAGAGTTGAGAAAAGGGCAATTTTTTTCTATCCCCCCCCCCCTCCCCCCGATCCTCCGTCACTTTTTCCTCTATTTCCTTCCCGAGTTTATCTCTTAGCGTTCATCTCTCTTTTTTCAATTTTGAATACGACCCTCTCACTCCCTTTCCACCCTCCCTTTTTCTCTCTTTTCTTTTCGTTCGCTCTTTTGTCTCTTTATCCACTGGCACACCGCCGCATGCATAAACGAGCAAAATGACGTGGCCCGCTCGCGCTTTTACGACAACCACCCACACAGCCACACACGTACACACAGTCGACGACGACGACGACGACGAGAAAAAAAAACGAACGAACAGAGAGAGAGAGAGAGAGAGAAAAAGATGGAGAGGAAAAAAGAGTCGTCGCGGAGAATGTGTCGCATGCGCTCCCGAAACTTCACCTGCGTTTTTTCTATGTGTGTATATATATGTCTGCGCTATCTCTTTTCTTTATCTATCAGTCGACGTCTGTCTCTATCACCGTCTCTCTCTCTCTCTCTCTCTCCCTCTGTGAAAAACTCGCTCGCTCCTTTTTGCTGCCGCTCTCCTCGGTGTCAGTATATGGCAGACTGATGATTTCTGCCAAGGCAGGAAGTTCGCTTCCAGGTTTGCTCTCCTCCTCGAGCGTGACTCGGAGGAATCGACTGGAAAGCCATTGATTTCGACGAGGAGTAAAGAACGTCGCTATAGATCGAGAGGGCTCTTTCAAGCTCGCGACTAGATTCTTTTTTTTCTCCCTCTCTCTAAGAGGCGCTCTCGATTAGCACTCGCATTTAATTATTTTTACGGCTGGTTTATTACCTCGAAAGCGAGCGCGAGGGAAAGTATAGTTTATAGTTAGTTTTAAAAGATGTAGATTGCATTGAAAAGGGAAGGGGAATTTCAGTTTAGCGACGAAGGTATTATATGTAGAGTCGAAACCGTGAGTGCACATCGGTTTATCGACGGTTGTGTGCGTTTACACGTTTTAGTGCGCTGCGATGTAAAAATTTTTATGCAGTTTACGAAATGAAATGAAGAATTAAATCTTTTACGCGCGAATTAAAAACAAGAGATTTATAAAGTTTTATTTTACGGATACGAGGACTTTCATTTTTAATGCAGGCAGCACTTCACCGCCGGGGCTTTAAATTAATGCAAATTTACGTAATTTTTTTAGCTGCGACGTTTAACATTTTTCACAAATACTTTTTTACATACTATTTGGCTTTTTATAGCATTCCACTTTTTATTAACACTTTTTATACAGAATAAACTCGATTTTCATTTCTGGAATAAATCTTTTTAATTATTTACATTTTTATTATAAAAGTTTAAAAAAAAAGATTATCCGATAAAATGCTAAAAATTTTTGCACGCTTATAACAAGTTTTTGTGATGTCAGTTCACTTTAGCCGTCGTTCACGTACATATACTTATGTCTATACCAATATTATGTGTGTTTTTTTTAATATTAGTCAGTAATATATTTATATATAATTATAGTCAACACGTTGAGTCAAGTATTTGTAACGATAAAATGTGACAAAATTAATCGTTATATAGACTAATTAGGTGTAATAAAATAATGTCTGCACAGAGTTCAGTACAACTTGTTGAACAAGAGTAAATCACGATCAACCGAGTCACGCACGATTTTTTGCTGCATAATATATAACATGCTTTATTTTATTTGAAAGGCAAATGTGCTGTAAGCTGCATTCAACAATTGAATCCGTAATGAACTTATTGTAATATCTATACGAATTGTTTCTAACAAAAGCTTCATGCCTGTAAAATGAAATCAACTTTACGATATATTTGCTTACAAAGCCTATACTGCGCTTAAAAATTCCATTTATTTACTTACTTAAAATAACAATACCAATAAAATATCAATACAAAAGCAATCAATTTTTTTTTTAACAATAACCACTAATTTTTGAGACCGCATCAATTTTTGAATGCCCCTCTTACGGCGCATCGGTGCTCCATATCACCCCTCGAGCCCGAAAAACAGCTAAAAACTAACCGCGCCTGGCTCTCTATGTTTCCGGCGAGCAGTACTCGGTGAGCCTGGGCGACGAGGCTCGCGACAACCACGCCCAGCAGATCGAGCGTGCGGAGATCGCGAATCTGGTGCGCTCGCGGATGGAGTCGCTCAACCTGCCGATCGCCGACTACGACGACGTCTCGGAGAAGCGCAACAGCCTGTCCTACGTGATAATAAATCCGTCGTGCGACCTGAAACTCGAGGAGGGCGACATCGTTTACCTGGTGAGGCCGTCGCCCTTCTCCGCGCAGAAGACGTTCGAGCGGCACAACTCGCGGCGCAAGAGCAACATCAGCTTCTGCTCGGCGTCGCTGGTCGCCCAGATGAACGCCGGCGTCGCTGCGGGCCAGGGCTGCATACCGGGTGGCGGCGGTCCGGGGAGTCGGCGCGGTTCCGGCATCGGCATCGCCAGGGCGCCGCCGCTCAGCACCACCAACAAGTCCAACTCGCTCTCCCTGCCCGACAGTCCAACCGTCGCCGGCAGCCTGCGCGGCCGCTCGAACTCGCTGCGCGTCGTCGACGACATCCTGCTCAGGCGCAGCAATTCCCTCAGGTTCGTATATTCACCGATCTGCCACGAGAAAGAGTTTAATCGAGATTTTTGTCTTTTTTTCATGTAGTCCCCCCCAAATTGTGTAGTCCTCTGCGAAAAGAGAATCGTTCCGAATTCGGTTAGGTAAATTTTACGAGACTTGTTCTTTTGTACGCTTTGTTGCGGAAGAATTGCTAACGGCATGCTTCTTTAAAATTAACAGTGCCAGCGCCGAAACAGTATGTTTTGTTATTTGTAGCGCAAAGTTTTCTATGCATATAACACGAGGATGCAATGTTTTACTTGGCATTTTTAAAAAAACAGTGGATGCAATCGCTTTTTATTGTGCAATGTATGAAAAAATAGTAAAAATTAAATTGAAAATTCTGCCAAGTACCTGCAAACATTTTAACGGATTAGTTAAAACATTAAACTATGGAAGTGTATAATATTGTTTGTCCGAAGGTAGAAGTTAAAACGAAAAATAACAGACTTCGAACGTCTATATTCGTCGTTTTTACGCGTTTTTCAAATTTTATGGGAAGAAACATTTTATAGCAACAAAAAAACATACAAAAATAGTAGTTTACAAAAATAAAATTCTCGTTAAATTTTTTTTTTTTTTTTTTTTTTTGTGAAATTCGCCAAATTTTAAAAAATTTTGTTACAATTTTTGGTAAAAATGATTATTACATGCATTACCTTTTGACGCTAACTTTCAAGATTAAATGCAAGTCCAAGCAAATGTCTAGTTTAGTTCTAAAAAATGCTTATTCTACTTCTACTCTTCTTTTAATTAAAATACATTTTCGC
Source organism: Ormyrus pomaceus (assembly GCA_900474385.1). Lineage (NCBI taxonomy): Eukaryota > Metazoa > Arthropoda > Insecta > Hymenoptera > Ormyridae > Ormyrus > Ormyrus pomaceus. The sequence continues at coordinate 34,852 of UCOM01000313.1, forward strand.
GTTGGATTACTATAGTAGCCAATTTTCTTGCTTAATTATGTCTTGTATAAATGAAATTATAAATCAGCCATCATCCAATTGACTTCGTATCAAACTATACATTTTCCCATCAAATAACCAATTTATTCACTTTATATCAACAATCTCGTTACATTTTTAAAGTCCAGAGAATTTCGATCCTTAACAATTAAAATTCAATCATCGAACCATTTTCTTCATTCTTAACAAAAAGTAGTCCTCTTCGATTTACCTCAACAAAGATTGATTTTCAGAATGAGGTTTAAAAACGAAAAAAAAACGAATGCAGTTGCCAATCAGATAAAAGCTATTCAATAATTTCACATTGAAGGCGAGCAGAAGTACACGATAATTGGCTATTGTAAGGCACTGCACGGAAAATCGACATTGAATAGAAATGTCATAAAAAAAAAAGTTGCTCGTATAAATTCAGATAAAATTTTGCCACATTTAATATACACTTTTTAAAAATATTATTTATGAATTTCAAGACAACGTCATTTATTACAATATTTTGGCTTGTTGTAATTTATATGTAAATTCACTCGCACTGAATGACAGCAATGAAAAGCTAATGGCCATTTCATTTAATATTCCAAATTACTTCGAGCGCATACTAACATATTGTAGTTAAGTAAAGGCTTTTTTTACTTATAATAATAAATTAATTATATATAAGTAAATTTTCTCGCCCATTAACAGAACGAAATCCAAGCACTAATAAGATTTATTCTAAAAAAAAGCCATCTAATCGAAACGTACATATCCCGATTTCCCAACTAAATTCGCCAGCCACCTCGCCTATACAAATAATAAAATCTCTTGACCGCATTGCAGACAGGGCCTAAGCATACCAACTCGTCGCAAGAGCAGCCTGGAGGACATCGGCCTGGGCGCCCTGTCCCACCCGTCGAACCACAACCCGATAAAGATCGCGCTGAACGGGTCGATCGGCCTGGAGGTGACGCCGCCGGAGGAGGGCGGCTCCCAGCCCGGCATATCCGCGAGCAACACCGGCATCCTGGACGTGGGCCTGCCGTCGATGCCCGTCCTCGGGCCCTCGGCCCTCGGCTCGGGCCTCGGCGGCTCGATGGGCGGCCTCTACGATCCGCCGCCCTCCTATCCCGGGCCCCAGTCCCAGGGGCCGCAGGCCCCCACCCCGGACCCCCAGCACATCCAGGGCACGATCGTATGATACAACCTTATGTGGGGACGCAGGTTCTCGGTAGTGCGAAACAAGTGGCTGTAGCGTGCCCCACGTGCTTTAGGACTCATCTTAGCCGGGTAATGATAGGTTATCTCGTCGTCATCGCACCGGACTCACTCATTTATTAGTTGACGAAGGGTGACGCGCTGATTTTCTCGATCGATTTGCGTTTATTGTAATACGTGTACGCGCGATCGATAGGGTGCTCCGTCGTCTCTGTGTTTTCGAGCGTCGGACTGAGTAAACCTAAGTGTAATGTATTACGCAATTTTTTCCACATTGTCGAATGGCTTAAGAGATGTTTGCACCTGGCAACGAATCTCCTAAGTTGTTCGGAACCGACAATTAGAGAGATTAATCATTTTATTTGACCTTTGACTATGATTCTAAATGACTTTCGTAAGATATGATATACATTTTGGAGACTTTCGCGAGAAGAACCGCGATTCTTCTCGTCGTAAAGTTCTGATTTTATTTATCTTGTGGTGCAAGCTTCTCTTAAACATACAATTGGGTAAAATTGGTAAAGAAAAACCGAAAAAATCAGACGATAGATCATTCTACTGTACACAGTTCGATTCCTGCGATTATAAAAGCTTCTTCTTGTATTATCACGCGGCGACTCAAACGAAAAGTGAGAGAGAATCTCGCAAGACTCTTCGAATAAAAGGCTTCTCGCGCATCGATGGCAGTTTTATAGCCACTTGAAGAGGAAACTACTGATTTTTATTCTAATTCTGTATATGTACATGACTTAAACCAATAGCAGTTCAAGTGTGATTTTAAAAACAGTGCGACTCGAAGACAACATCGGACGCTGGTCGGCCACAACCGCCGCGAGAAGATGTCGCGACAACGATACTCGTTGCGCTACGGGCGCATTAAACGAGTGCGCACCTAGTGAATATTATTATCGATAATTCATAATTCCAAAGAACTAAAAAACTTTAGCGACTTCGAGTGCCCTTTAAAAACGAACGATTACGACATCCTTGTCGATAATTTTGTACTAGAGGGAATTATATATATATATATGAGTTAAGAAAGAAGAAATTAAAAAATCCAAATATATTATATATAAAAAGTAAAATATGACAAAAGGTTTAAAAAGAAAAAAAAAAAAAAAAAAACAGGAGCCAAAAAAAGGAAGACGACCATTTTAATCCATATCACGCGAGCGCCGTGTAATAGCGTATAAGTTTCGTTTAAGCTGCGCGCGGATTATAAAGTATAGAACGTGAATCGAGCTCCGCGAGCCTGTAACTGCGAGACGTAAAGCGTTACATCGATTCGTGATACGCGTGAGCGAGTGATTGTACGAGTATATGTATACATATATTCTGCGGATAGCTCTCATTCTTTTCAAAGTATATATCGAGCGCGCTTTGGGTCATCCTCCCTTTTGACGATTGCTCATCATTTGTCAGCGTGTATATCTTTGCATTAATTGAACCGTCAAGTCTGATTCAATGCACATCAGGATATGTATGTTATAAGCCGTCACGTAAATTTTAATTGCTCGCGCACTTATGTACGTACTTTTAAACAGAGTTATTCTTCTTCTCTTCGAATTTTTCGGCTAGGATATATAGAGAAAGAAAATATAACGAATTTCGCGATCGCCAGTTTGATCATTATTAATTACGCCATTGTTATTAAATCGTTCTAATTGAAAGTTTCATTCCAATACGAAGAAACGAAATCGTTGAAAATGGGACCTGTAAAAGCGAACGTAGATATTCTAACAATCAATGTGCACAGATCGGACAGAAGAGTACCTTTTAATGTAGCTACTTTTCCAATAGTATCATTGTTTTTCTGCCTGATTTTCTTGCACATCTTTCTTGGAAATCAAATTCTATATTAGGGATAATTTTAAAATTAAAGAAATTCACATTAATGATTAGACAATTACTTACGAGTACTCTATTGTCTCTATTTGTATGCAATGATCTAAACACGAATCTTATTCAAGTGAGATTACCTTCTATATATCTCGATTCAATCAAATATAAGTTAGTTGAGTATTATTATTATCATTATATTACAAAGAGAATAATATTTATGAAAATATTTTGAATATAATAAATTTCTTTCGACAATCTTTTTAATTGAATTTTACGGTTCTAACGCAATTTTAAATATCAATATCTTTTAGTTACTTCAAAGTTACAAACTATTTATTAAAAATAAACGTATAAATTATACTTTGTCACTTAAGCATTATTATCAAAAAAAAAATCTTATATATACATCAGCGCAATTTTTACTGTCATGAAGGAACAATTTTTTACAAATTCTATTTAAAAAGAAATGATAATATTTAGTTGTACAAACGAGCAGTGGTCGATATTCTTATGCGTGCACTGTCAAAATCAAATTGCGTTTATTAAGATGTAAGAAATTTAATTCGCTGCGAACCAAACCATTATGCAATCAATTAAGAACGTTGCAATTCAACTTTCTGGCCAATATTGTCACATAATTTTACGGGTCCGTTTAAAATTAAGTTCACTAAATCCTGGCAGTTCCGACCCTCTTTCGTCTCACGTTCCCCCCCGAAAAGTTCCTCTAACAGATTGTCGCTGCACGATAAACGAACGGTTACAAGCAGAACATTGCACGTTACCAACTACGAGGTAATAGCGAGTGCTCGACCGGGTTTCAAAGGAGAGAGCAACAACAACAAAAAACTCTAAATTCTTCGATTATCGCCTGAAGTACCGTAACATTAGTCAACAGCGTTAAATACATTAATAGCGAATTATATATTATACATATTTGTAAATAGATAAGGCTAGTCAGGTATTTTTTGGAGAGACAATTTTCTATTCGCATCGTTGTCGAGGAGCGCGCGAGGAAGATATATGATAAAAAAAAGCGCCGAGTGCCCGGTACGCGTCACGGTTTCACGTATAAAACAAACGAATGCTCGAAAAACCCTTGTAGTGCGTTTCTTAATAACAAAAGTAAAAAAAACAAATAATATATATATATAAATATATACTTTGTTACTTGTAAAAATATATCTATACTTTGTCCTGGTCAGATTTGTACCGATCAATTTTCACGCTCTCCGCAAATTTTGAAGTATTATCTCCTCTCGACTTGGCTGACCCTCGGTTTCTTAGAGTTCATTTTCTCCGGCGTAGGAGAATGATTTGTTGGTGCTCTATATCATATTTTGTTGAATACTATTAATAGGAGAATTGATAAAAATCGTTGTTTTTCGATGTTTGTTGAACATATATGCGTATATAGTTTATTTCTGGTGCTAAGGATTCTAGTGCATTTTCGAGTTTTGCGCAAACGATAATTCATTGTTTTTTTTTTTTTTTTTTTTCGAGCAAGCTTGAGTGTTATATCCTTCGAATACTCGGTAAAAATATGTAAAACGTCGATAAATCCGCATGCGATTGCAGCGCGCCCATTTTCGTCTTTCACTGCGTCAGTATAATATTGCAGGAAAACAATTTTTTCATGTACCGAGCTGTTTCCTGAATTTTCGTATAAAAAAAAATAAATAAATAAATGAAAAATACGCTATAGAATGGGTACTAGGAAGCGTTCAATTGACTAAACGTAGGAACTTTTCTTATCGTGACATGAAACTAGTAAAATAATACGTTGTTTAGTGTTATAAAACGACAATTAAAGTGAATCTTACTGAACAACTTATAAATCCAAACGTTGTACAAGGAAAAACGTTACTGCTGTGGATTAGAGGAAAATTGTGTCTGATCCCAAGGTGTACTATCGTGATTATATAAAATTTCTAATAAATATATATAACGAATTTTTGAAACTTAAATATCGAAATACAAGATGATTATTTTTTATAAAATTAAAGTGCTACATATATATAAATGTTACTTTAAATAATTGTGGCGAATTTTTCTCTCTAACGCAGTAACGCTTCCTTTTGCATGATAAAAGAAAGAAAAAAATTAGCCTATAGATAAATCGATATTGCGAGGAAAAAAAAGAAATGTACGACCAATTATTTTCTAGCGATCATTCGGAGACGAAAATTACCAGAGGAATCATTCATTACGGTCGATTTGTATCACCAACTTTCATCGTTTCCTCGCGAATTTTAGCCTCGTCTCGAAATTCAATATACAACTTGGTATAAAAAGTATAGACACAATAGCGGTTGACGCGAATTTACGAGGAAATAATGGAATCGTTTTATTTTTCTGTCTCAAGCCGCGCGGACGTTTTCTTCCGCGAGTACCTCAAATATAAAAATACAATGGCAAGCTGAAACAGTGCAACTTGCACAAAGGATATATTATTATTATTATTATTATTACGCGCATTTTACCTAATTTCGTTGACGAGAGAATAAATGCGCGACTCTCGCTGAAGCATCGACTATACTCCTCCCTTGAATTCACGTAGACTCTAAGCAAACTACTCAAGTATTTCTTCGACCAGATCGCAAGAACGAAAGTGAATGGGATGAAGAGGCGATAAAGTAAACGAGAAAATGATTGGTTAAAGATATAGATAGGAGCGAAAACGAAAAATTGTAAACGGCTGTACGTATTGTAAAATAACAGAGATGAAAAAAATGTAAACTATATTATGTGTGCAGCGTCGCGGCACATCCGTTCGCATGCATACTGAGTAAAATTTATTATAAATAAATTATTATAAAGCGAAATATATGACTTTTGGTTTAATTTATTGTCCCTGTTCCTTCGAAACTCTGATGGGATTGTCGTAATTTTCGGGATGATTATAGAGATAAGGATAATAAGAATGATCTCAATTAAAAATGCAGTCGGATTAAATTATGTAAACGAATTTTTTATTTTACGTATTAAATACATAGTTACGTCAACGTAAATCAAGAATCAATAAGACAATCATATCCATAACGTTATTGCCCTCTCATGATAAAATATTAATTGATGATCTACGTCTTGTTCATTCTTACTGTTTTAATATCTTACAATGGCGCATTCGTGCTCAAAATGCGCGGAATGTACGTTTTTCTATATACGTGTTTCAACCACATATACTCATAGTCGTATTTACAAAATACGCGTTATAATATTAATGAACGTACTGAAGTTTTTCGTAATCGCATCTACTTTCAGTGAAAACGTCGAAAAAACACACAACTTGACACGCATCAATAGTTATACTCTTTTTTGCTTTTCCATTCGCGCCTTTTCCTACAAAAAACTGTTAGCTGCCACGGCTGACGCGATTCAGCCGAAAACGGACCATCAATTATTTTGAAGTAGACCCTTAAATTCCTTCTTGAACCGCAATTCCGAGCAATGAAGCAACGATTCTTACTTTGTGCGTAATCGTCGACCGTTACTCCCATCGATGTAGAAAATTAAATTCGTCAACAAAACTCTTAATAATTGGAAATGAACTACGTCTCCTTCAAAATAACCATAGTCTTTCTCTCCTACCGATCAATATAATCAGTAAAACAATTAATTAACCAACATAATTAAATCGAAAATTCGAAAAAAAAGCATCAACGGATATCTCGTATTCAAGCTTCTCTCGTCAAAGGAGAGGCTTCCACTCGCACACATTGCCGCTTCGGAGCAGGTTACTTCCGCTTATACGCTTATACACCATTTATTAATATAAATAATAAACATAATATTTTTAATGCCTTCGTCGAGGATTTCTCCATTAGCCGCCGTGGCCTGCCTTACCGACGGACGGTCGTGTGTTCGGTCGAGCGATAATCGAGGACTAGTCAGCAGCCGGGCTCTTCTTACCGCTGGGTCATGAGTTGCTGTCCTTGCTGCTGTTGTTCGAGCCGATGCTCTTCGCGGGCTTCGGTACGTTCTCCGTGAACTGACCCACTATGTTGCCCCGCGGATGGTAACACGCCACAATGACGCAGGTACCGTCGCGCTTCGCCATGGCGATGCCCATCTCGGTGGTACTTCGCCAGACTATCTGCGTAAAGTGACCTAAGACGCAGAAGGTAGAATTTTTCATTTTTGTCAGTTTTAGTCGAAGGTTTAAATCTTTTTTTAAGTAAATTTTTAGAGTGGTATAGTTCTCGTTACAGATTTTCTTTAGTTGTTTGATCTATCGAACCGGGAAGGATAAGGTCGATGCCCTCTTCTAGCAGTAAAATTTATAAACTAAAAAAACTGTCGCGTTTTCCATTTTAATTCTTGAAATTAGATCGTTATGGTTAGAGAATGCGGAAGTGGTGAGAATGTCCACTTTTAACGTTTAGCATAATTAAGATAAAAAGGTTGTGTAACGAAAATCTCATGGTTATAATGGCAATTGTCCAACAATTGATTGCCCCGAGTTAATCGAGTTAGTTTTCAAGCAATTATAAATATTAATTCGAGCCAATTAACGCAAATCAATGTCCATACGTACAGGTATTGAGAATTTTGGGCTCGACTCCAAATTTATGTTCCTTCCTTTCCGAGTACCATTTTGAGATGACTTCTCGAGGTGAAACGATAAGCTTGGGATCGGAGCACTGCATCGAGTATATGTTCTCTCCGTACGGCGACGACGACTGCGGTATGAGTTTATTCGTATTCAAAAGTGTGCACGCCCATGACTGCAAATAAATATGTAGATTATTAAATGGTCGATAGGGATAATTAGAATATTATCGTAAGTTAACGGTACGAGCAGTTGTAATAAATTGCTCTAATCATTTCATTATGACTATCGCGTTAGAGAGTATACGATAAGGCTTTACTCTCAGTTTAGTTTATTGGCTATTGATTCCAACGCAAATGATTAATTGAAAATATCTGGTTGATTAATATTACTGGAAGAAGATAAGAAAACATACTTACAATGGCAAATTGCGTAAAATACTGTGCTTTGTGGAATCGACTATTTTTATTTTTTATAAGATTAAAATTTACGTGAAATGATAGGCAATTTATTATTACAAGCTGCTTTGAGGTGTTAAATGTTAGGTTCAAGAAGAAATGTTCAAATTCAGAATGTACTTTTATAAATTTATATTCTTTTTTTTTACATTTTGTTTCTTATGTTTAATTTACATTTATTAAACACCAATATTCTGTGTGTCGACAAAATTAAAAAATTTATCAAAAAAAGTCCGTTGAATATCTTTATACGTTGCAATAGCAGTTTTATAAAATAGACATTTAAAAGTAAAAATGCAAGCTTATCACTTATTAATCATATTCAATCTATGATTAAACACCATTAATAGAAGTTAGTCCGTTTCAAAACTGAGATTATATCGTAATAATCAAGCAATTAACGAAAGATTTTCTTTCGAGGAATGTGAAAGTTCAATTTCAAGAGGAATATGAATAATTTAATTAATATATAACAGATTAAAGTTAATCAATGCAGACAAAACGTGAATGAAATTTTCCTAGCCTACATTCCGTGCACGTTCCAGTAAACTTCTGAAATCTTGAGCTTTCAATGTAATTGCGTCCAACAATGGAATAATGAACGGGTCTCCTTCAACTTTTTAGGAGACCAAGGTCTCGTCTCTTATTTTATTTGTTGTTAGTTCAAATTCGATTTAACCTTACTCCGGTGCTCGCTTCGTAGCGTCCATTCGATAAATGCTCCATAATAAAATTTTACTTCAATAGTCTAAACGTAACATTCAATCCTCCCACCAAAGGAACTACGAACTATCAACATGCCAACTACACTAAATATATAATCTAATAATATTATTATTCATTCTAAACGTTGGATCGCACGGTGACGACGTTCACCTTAGCAGCGGCGCAAAGATCGGCGCTGAGCCTGAGCTCGGGCACTTTGTGTCTCCTCCTGTACTCGTTGTGCACCAGCAGGGCCTCCTGCTGCCAGGCCCTCTCGTCGACGATCTTGGGGATGTCGGGCCCCTGTACGGGCTGGGGCGATGAGCTGCTCGAGCCCGGACCCCTGGGCGGCAGTACGTTCTCGGCGAAGCTGCCGAGGAAGTTGCCCGGCGGATTGTAGTTCGCCACGACGTAGACCTCGCCGTTACGGTTGCGCGCCATTCCCACCCCCAGCTCGGTGCTGTCGCGCCACACGACCTGCGTGAAGTGGCCGGTCTTCAGCGTCGTCGGCTCCTTGCCGTACTGGTGCTGCGTCTCCTCGGCGTACCTGAGGCGAGAAGTGTTAGTTAGAAGCTGGCCGAGAGGTTCGTGGGGGAAAGTTAGAGGGGGTTTTTCGAGGTGGAAAAAAAGCTGCAGTTTTAGCGGGCGGCGAGCGCGGAGATTAGTCACGCCGCGCTCGAGATTAGACGTACTTCGGGGGACAAGTTAGTTAGTTTTTTTTTCGCCGTTTAATTGGCGCAGCGCTGCCCTTTTAGGCGAGCGATTCCAGCAATTCCAGCTGCTTTGCAAAGCGAGTTGTATTCAAATCGAGTACAGAAATAGCTCTCTAAGGTTAGCCGATGATTCCTCGAAGCTTACCATTCATGGACGGGTTCCTCGCCGCCGACGACGGACTTTGGATTCGAGCTCCACATGCAGTACAGGTTCTCTCCGTAGTCGATGTTCGCCCGGTGCTCTAACCTTCCCCTGGTCGCCAGCACGTTCGCCCATTCCTGACTAGCCTTGCACAGCTGCAAAACAAACCAGAGACACACGACATCATCATCGGGCGTCGTTGAAAAAAAAATAAAAATAAAAAGTGCGAGGAGAACGAGGCTAATTGGATTTAATTGGCGGAGAGGCTTGGGAGCAAAAAGAAAATTGCTTAATGGCGTGTGTGTGTGCTTGCGAGCCGTGTTATAAATGATACGTAACCTGTTTGCTGAGCCGCAGGGGTGGTACACCATGACGAGATCGGTAAAAGTTGTGCGTGTCGAGGCAGGCGTCGATGAATTCCTTGGACGGCCCCGATCTGCGCACAGACGGTTTACGTGGTTCAGTCTTTGTTATCTAAAACACACGTGGAGAAAACGAATTGTAAGAGTTGAGCGCAGACTGCTAATACTAAACTATCTCTCCCTCCTTCGTCCTGGTTTTCTGCGTTCAATTCAAATAGAACGTTCTTTTTGCGCGAAACATTTTCTTTTTTAATTGAATAAATTAGCAGTTGTTAATTTTAACAGCGATGATGCCAAACTCAAGAACTTTTATTAATTCAATAATAGTTTGCGTCATGAAAACACTAGATGAACTCATTTCACAATAAAAGAAAGGAAGTCATTAATTAACCTTTTCCTTTCGTGTAAGGTTAGTTGTTCTAGACAACTGCTTACACGCCGGCTAAACGAAGGTTACTTTTAAAAATATTTTACCCAATCTCCAATTCTTTATCAGTTCGTAAACAACGAATTACGAAAACGAGGCAACAACTTAGTTTCCTCCGCCGCGAGCGTTCGCGAGCCAAGTGAAGCAGGATATTAAAGCGGAATTAGCATTAAAAGTTTACAAGTCTTAGGCGGCGCCGACGGTCCCGGGCACAGGAAAGGCGCTCGCCATCTATATTGTTTACTGCTAAAAGCGCTAATTCGCGATACACGGGCACTTTCTACACCGAGGCGGTTAACGATCCGAGCGAGCGAGCGAAAAAACAGAGACGTTAAGGCGTATGGAAATGCGAGCGATAAATAGCCTGGATGCCGGGAGAAGAAAACTGACCGGTTGGATGAATTTCCCATCATTGCATCGGTGAAATCTTCATTCCGCGAGCTAACCTGACACACATGCGCCTCACGTACCACTAATGAAAATCGACGATCGTTACGCGCCTACTTCCGGCCGGATTTAACGTACGCAACGCCTCCCCCCTGCTGAGTTTGGAGCCAAGTCGCGAGCGGGTAATTGATACGAGGCGAAAAGCGGCAATCAATTATCTGGAGTATGTATCCGTAAGGAAGAAAATTCGTTACTTTTTTCCCGGCTATCTTGGAACTTTTATTTTGGGACGTGAGGGGAGAACGAAAGTTACGTGGAGGAAGTTTTTGGAATTTTTTATACTTGTGTAATATAAGACTCTTGGTTATTAGATTGCCCTGCTTTTCGTGCTCATTTTTCTAACGGGGCTTTTTTCAAATTTTTTTTTGTCCGGCATGCAGGCACGAAAGAGAGCTCTTACGAAATTTCTTATTCTTTTATTTGAACATTGCTGCCGCGGAAATGGGACAATCGAAATTTATTGAAACAGTTTTTCGTATTCCAGTAAAATGTGAAATTGATCACTAAACAGAGATTGCAATAGATAATATCTTCCTTTAAACTTTCTCTGCAAATTTATGCCCGCTTTTGTACTACTTAGATTTTATTAAGTTCTTATTTTAAATTGATAAAATCTTCAAATATTCTTCAAATGAATATAAAAACTAAAGATTTGGCGAGTAAAAAATGTTGTAGCACTTAATTTAATATCTCTATTAGAACGTTTAAAAATTGCTGGAATGCACACTTTTGCTCATAAAATATTTAAAATTTTCAATTAAATTAGAAATTCTAAATTAAAAATTATTATTAACCCTAATATTTTATAAGCTCTAAAATTTTTTCCTGCATTCTTCGCAAAAATTCTCTTCGATCAGATAACACTCTAAAACTATTACTTTTTACAGTGGTTACATCTATATCCTGTTCCCTAACGCCAATCAATCAAAAACCCGCGCTCATGTTTTATTAAACATTGCTCTTACTTTCCTTACTATTCCCACCGTCCCAAAAAAAGCCTCTATTCAGCGTCCTCGCGGTCCGTCATTAATTTCCCCTATACACTTCAATGCCAGCCAAAAGAACCGCCTCTCGCATATCGCCGAGCTCGAATCGCAAAGCGGCCCGCGGTAAAAAGCCTCCCCGCGGCGGGGGGGGAATTTCGCGAGAGCGCCACTCTAAAACCGTCGCTTCCGAAGCAAAACAGCTAATAACGAGCCTGGCGCGGCGCGCGCGATACGCTTTTACAAATCGCTCCGCTTTTGAGGCGCGAGCGCATTTCCCGCGCCGCGGCCGGCTTAATCTGGAAGAGAAAAACGGACGTCGTTAGCCGCTCGTTCGCCGCGTTATACCGTTGGATCGAGCCCAGGCGGAAATGAATAAAAGAAAGGTCCGAGATGACACAAAGGATTATTGAAGAGAGAGAGAGGCGATCGCCGAGATTTTAGGTCGATGGAAAGCAGTTTTATCGCTGCGCGCGCGACGCTTTTATGAGCCTTGGAAATCGTTATGATTCATTTTGATAGCGCCGCGCTTTTTGCGCACCCGAGGAGTTATCAAGGTCTAGGCTTTTGTCTCGTTAAACGTTCCTTTGGTTTATAGTTGGAAAAACGGGGAGGTTTTCTTCTGCGTGTGACATTTTTATACGTGCTTGGGTTAATTTTACGCTCGGAACGGTTTCTGTGTATAATAATCGTTAAAGGTAAAAGTAGGCTTTTAATCCGGGCTAAAAGTCTCGACGAAAGTTGGGAATAGAAAAAAATGATACGTCGAGATGTAATGATAAGCGATGACCGATAAATCGGTCTTGTTGATTTTTCAGGAAAAATGGCTTGATATCATTTTTCATTCGTTCCGGCAATGGCATCGCGATTCAGTTTTCATGGCTCACAATAAAAAGGCTTTAGAAAGTGCGTCTTTATTCTTCGCTTCTTTACTGTAAAATCAGACTCGGCAATTAAGGTTAAATCTTTAGAAAGACGCGGTATTAAATTGTTATTGCTGCCGCATAGCGCCTGGCGTATAATCAGTTGCAGTTTATTTAAACCAGGCTCGCCATTCTTTTTTTTGTCGGGTGAAGGGAACTCAATGGTACACGTAATGGACAATTTATCATCAAAGATTCTACGATTTTCAAAATTTGCATATAAAGCGCTCGAATAAAGTTACGTGTAAAATGGTGTCCCAATGCTTTGTTGCTAGAAAATTACCTAAACTGTCGATTGTTCTATTTGCTTTCGACGTGTATAGCTTTAACCGTTTACTTTTGCAGACTGACTTATATATTTATTCTGCAGTCTTCTTTGTGCATTAAGTGTAAGTGCCGCGATAAAATGGAAGGTCGCGCGATGCATACATATTTTGTCAGTATAATAAAATAACGCGTCGAGTGAATTATTGATGCACTTATCGGGATCGCATTAATTCATCCATCTAAAAGTATCATTATCAATTTCAACTTTGAGCTTGGCATCCGCACTGAGTATAAAATTCAATATCCAACCCCACTTTGTCAGTCCATTCATAATATAAAAAAAAATCTGAAACTCACTAACGAGAAGCATATAATTAATTACCTGGGAGGATGAGTATCTGGCGGAATCCGGCGACGCCGAGGATGACCTCGCGCTGCTGCAGGACATGCCATCGCTGCCCAGGCTGCTGTGGAAACTCCCGTGGAACGAGTTGGACAGTGGTCCGGGCGAGGCCGGCGACGCCGTCAGCGGCGACTTCGACCTGACCGACTCCGCTCTTGACCTGCGAAAAAACGAGCACGAAGCCCCCATGAAATAAAACCGCCTCGAGAACCGGGCCGCGCGCTCGGAGACTGATCGATGCAAATGAGCAATACGAAAAGGTTTCCGCGAGTCGCGCTTCGGGGAGAGAGAGAGAGAGAGAGCTGCGGAACAGATAGATGAGAGAGAGAGAAGCCAGCAGCACGACGCTTACAGGATGATAACGATGCAGAAGAGCGGAGATTTGATTGCGTGCCTTCGTGACTCCGAGTCGATGAGGGTATCTCGTTTTCGTGAGGATATCGAACGGATATGGGAGGAAAATTCAGGCGCGGACGCGAACGTAAGAACGTTGCTTTATTTGCGCGGAAATCACTTGCCGGGAGGAAATTTGAGTTTCCGTTCTCTTTACCCAGAAGAGGAATTTCTAAAATGGAAAGGCTTATATCTTTTGTCTTATCTCGGCGCAAATATCTAAAGGAAGACAGCCGATCGATTTCGTATTAGACCTTTTTTTAAGTTTCAGTTTATGTAAACGCAATGCTTCTTCGCAAATAGGTAGGCTTTTAGACAAGAAAATTGCACTATTAATCAATGTACGCGAAATGTAACGAGACCTTCAAGTGGATTACCGTAATTCGATTTTGCTGCCGGTGTTTAACAATCCAGCGTTGCTTGCATAAATAAATTCGAAAGTTTAACCCCTTTCTGTAAATAAGAAAATCAAAATTTTCCTCGCCACTTTTTTCCCAAAAATAAAAACGAAATCTTGTAAACATGCAATAACGAATTCATCACGTACATTCTCCTCCGACAGCTAATCAGCGATTAAGTCCTCATTACCTCGAACAGCGTTTACCGCCACCGATACTCGAGCGCAAGCATAAACAAACAAAAAAACACCGAGCCCGCCGGCGGGAAAAGAAAGGCGCACGAGCTGGAAAACCGCGGGCAGTTTGCGGTTTTTTCCTCTCTCCGACGCGGAGAGCGGCCAGTATTAACAACGGCATCGGCATACGACGAACCGCGACTTATTGTCATGGAACCGGGAAAAACTCGGCGGCGGCGGCCTGTTCTGTCATTACACGCAGGTGATTATCCGGAATAAATATCGGCCGCTACCGATTTCCGATTTCGCGTCGAACGCGCGGCGAAAGTCGTCCAGATTAGATTTAACGAGCGATACCGGCGTTTTGGTCCGGTTCCCTTTTTTTTTTCTCTTCAATCTCGCTCGCGGCATTGGAAAATGGCCGGGTGAAAGATTTGCGTGGAGCTTTTTTTCCCCCGCCCCGCGCCGACGACGACGGTCTCGACAAATATTTGAGAAAGTATATCGCGGTATTAATTCCGGGAGATAAAAAAGACAAGCGGCTAGTTGGCGAGGAGGCAGAGGTAGAGATATATAGGCGGCTTGAATTTACGGCGACACCGCTGACCGCCTTTCTTACAAGGTGGTTCGTACTGTAATACTCATTAGGAGCTAATTGCATGGCATGCACAGACACTTTTTATTATGAAGGATAGGAAACATAAAATATACACATTCAGAGAGACGTATTGAAGTGGTTTGGGATCGGTACGTCGAAGTGTATGTACATAGTTTTCAGTTAGTCACTGTAATTAAGTTAAAAAGTCATTCTCTAATTAGTATGACTATCTACTTAAATAAACAACTAATTATTCGCAACTTGAATACATAATTTATATACGTTTGTATTATACAAGTTATTAGTAAAGTTCATGATTTATTGAATGCTAAAAAGCAGAATAAATTGTTTAAACTTCTTAAGATGAAAGTTTCATGCTCAAAGTTTCTTAGGCATATACGATATGCAATCTACGATTTAAGTGGACTGTTAAAAATTGATGGCTATTAATTAAAAAATGATAAAGCACCGCATTACTGATGGGATTCTTTGTTCTGCAGTGAGTAACAATAACTATTTATAATTATGAAGCGATAAACGCAAATATTATTCGCGGCGCTGAAATGAAAGAGAGAAAAAAAAACGCGAGCGCGATGCAGATTCGGTTGCAGCCTTGCAGTCAAAACATGTACCGCAGCGTGCTAAGTATGTACGACATATCTGTACTTATTACGTTATGAAACTACACGTTTAGATCTGCATTGAATGCGTAACGCGCTGCATTGTAACGCACAATATTATAAGCCTTTATTTCCTTGACTCTCTTACGTTTCCTTGATACAGTCTCGCGGGCACTCTCGTTTCCCCCTTTATTATCTCGGATTCGAACGGAAATACTGCCTCGAACCGATGATATTAATTACGTATATACGTAATGGAGTATAAAAAAAATGTGTTTACAAGAAAACGCACGGCACGAGAAACCGAGCATCAAAACCGCGTCCAAATCAGCAATCTACCCTAATAATGAAATCAAGCCCCGACATTAGAATAAAAAAAACGAGAGCGGCGCCTTATTAATTCGCGAACGAAGGTGAAAGCGGCACCCCACAATATCCGACCCCCTCACGCAACTCTAGATCGATCCCCTCAGCGGCGCAGGGCCGAATCCTTAAAACCGAGAGTCGGCAAAGAGGCGCGCGAGCGCGAATAGGCGAGGTACGCGATAAAAGTAGGCGAGAAGCCGTCGATCCAGACCTGCATTCGCCCGCGGGGGGGTCTGGTAAGCCGCGCCGAGGGGTCACGCGCATCGCCTTTTCGCGCGCTCGCGTGCCCGCTCATCCTTTCGCGCGACGTTCCGCCGCGTCCGTTGTACTTGTGTGCGTATGTACAGTGGCTGGCGCTTGTATATTTACAGCTTAGCTGGGTGGCGTCGGCAATGTCAGTGTCATGAGGGGAGAGAGTTCTAGGTGAGAGCATGTATATGTGTGTCGCGCGCTTGTTTTGCGCTTTTATTCTCTTTTTTTTTCTAGGGCAGGGAAGTCGATTGCTGCGCACGCAATTAAGGAGAGCGGAGAGAAGCTCGAGTCGGCCCGCCGCTGGATTATCGAGTAATTGGATTCGTATGGATAGGGTTTGCGATGGTTCTTACACGATCCACTGTGGAGTGGCGAGCTTTCGTTGCTGCCGACTGTTGTTTGGTTTTTAATTAAGTAGCTTTGATGACGGATGTTTCAAAATCAATCGATTGCACGATATATTCCTTAAAAATAAACTTTTTTGACGTATTTTATAAAGATAACATATATCGAATCTTAATTTTAAAAAAATAACGTTTTCTAATTTTTCTAAATACACCAATACTTAAAATTGTTTTCGCGCTACACTCCTTCCAACCGCGGTTTTACAGTAATTCACTTTCGACTTGGAAACCCCTCTGAATTCCACCTCGAGCCGCCACCGAACTCGCGTTGCAAGTTTTTGCCGGCAGGTATATATATATATATATAACAAAAACCCGGAGAGCCGCGCGGAGATTGGAAAAATCATTCCGGCCGCCGATTACGCGGTGAGGCTGCGTTCCTCTCTTTTTTTTCTTTTCGGCCGCGTTTACGCCTCTTTCACTTCCCTCTTCCCGTTAGGCCATCCGCGGTGTATATACACCGTGTACAGCGGCGCCGCGGAGGTAACGAAAGTGTTGCGAAGCGCCGATAATGCGTGACTCCTTTCCCGCGCGGTTTTTACGGAGAACCGAGAATTGATACGCAGGCTGAGCATCGGGTCTGTTGGCTCAGCCGTCGGGGTCTATTGTTTCTGTTAAAAAAACAGGTCTCGGGAATCCCGGGAGTGAGTCAAGTTTTCGTGTATTAATAGTGTTGCTTGGGCTTTAATTACGGGCGGTTTCCTCATTTTTGCTATCCATCATCAGAGCTTAAAGAATAGTTTCAAAACAAATTTTATTCCGTGTTTCAAGAAGCACTACTCAAATTAAAATCCCCGTTCAAGTGTAATCGCGTCGGTTTGGGAGGGGTGCGATGTTAGTTTTACTCATGCCGGCGCAACAATCGACTTCCGCACTCGGGTGAAGTGGTTGTGTGTATGATTCTACGCTTTGTTTTGATACCTTTGGGGTGACACTTGGTCGACGAAGGCGACGACCTTTTTTTTCGTTCCGTTTACATTCAGCGAGGGCATACTACAAGGGGAACGATAGTCTGTGTATTCATCTATTACAATAAACATTTTTAAAAGTCTGGGTCGGAGAGCGCGAATTGTACCTCGTACCTCCAGCGAGAAAATGGAATGCCTTTGTTCGCTGCCGTAACGGAGCGCCGCGGTAATTTTAAGATAGAAAATTCGTGCATTCTCGGAGAAGGGAGATTGTTATTCAAATTGTTTGCGTTTCTAATGCGACCGCGGAGCTGTGGGTTTGTAGGAGTAGTTAAATTTATTTAATAATTTTTAGTAGATGATTTTGCTTTTTACCGCAGTATTGGTTTTAATTAAATTTATAATTTCCGAGGGAATACTTCTTATTATTTTAATGAGAGCCTAGATTTACGATTAATTTATTACTATTGAACGATATTTATATATCTTATTAAATATATAATTTCTCGCTCGAGGCATTCGGTAACTAGATAAAGTTTCTAAATTCTCTAGCCAACTCTACTTCTAATTTATTAACTTAATCAAAACTTCATAGACAATTTTAATATACAACTTATCTAATAAAACGTTTATCATTTCATTCTACTCTACTTATTTCAGAACCTTTCCTTTAACGATTGTATAAAAATTTTATAATACTATTTTTAATGCGTTTAATAGGGCAGATGTCCTGATTAATCATTGTTTCCCTCGGGTTAATTGTTTTAAATTGATCCTATTATGCTTGTTATTTCTGACTTTTTTAGTAAAAAAATTAATTGAATTCTCTGCATAAAATATATGCTAAAACTTCTACGACACTTTATGTAGGCCACTTTACGGAATACCTACACTTTACTCAAAGCGGTTTCAGCCTTGAACTAATTGGTTAATCTTCTTAAACAACTTGAAAGCGTTTATTTTAATGTCAAAACAATTACTTTCACATTTCTTCCAAACCCCTAAAATCCATTAAAACACAGTCAACAAATCATCATGCTTATCAAAAATCTAAGAAACGACTCGTTCTCTCGGCGCGAAACCAATGCTAATCAGGACACGAACCCCAAGATAAGAAAGTGAGAGTATGCCTTAATCCTACGCTTGGAAGAGGGTTAAACGGCTCACCTGTTGGACTTGGGCGTGACGATGTCCCTGGTCTCGGAGGTGTACTTCCTCTCGGCCCTGCCGCCGTTGAACAGCTCGACCGTCTCGCGCGTCACGGTCTCGAGGAGCGGCTCGCCGCCGCGGCGGCCCTTGCTGAAGGTACGCTGGTCGGTCTTCCTCACCATCACCACCCGCGAGAGCGGCTGGTTGAACTCGTGGCCGTGCATCGTGGGCGGGATCATCGACAGGGACTGCGACAGCGGACCGCCGACTCGGGGCGATCTGGAAGGAGGGCGAATCGTCAGTGGTTGCGATTTGCAAAATTTCGCCGCGGTCGTCTTTGAAATGGAAATGGAGTTCGAAGGAGTAGTTTTTTAAATGAGAATTTGAAATTTTTCAGTTAAATTTACATTCGCTTTTTAATTCATCAAGATAAGGATTGTTTCAGTTGCATTATTCATACAGCTCAACTGAATGTTTAAAAATGCAAGGGTTTTTTTTAATATTAATTAATTCCTAATAATATCACTTTACAAAAGTGTGATAATGAGATTCTTCTGAAAAAAAAAATATTTTGGGGCATACTTAATCAGTGAAATCAACTTTATCTATGAAAAACTTTTTCAACTAAATTTAATTTATATTCTTCAATCAATCAGTGGTATTTAATGAAATCATTATATAAATCACTATAAAGTTTACATAATATTTAGTAGAAATATTGTCTAATCATCTATTTTCATTCATTCTAAATATTTCTTCAGACTGTCAACAAACTTCACACAACTTATTTTCACACAACTTATTTTCATACAACTTGTTTTCTTTTATGAAATATAAAGTAACTTCTTGGAAACCGAATAAAGCTGATGATGCTCTATAACTTTCTAACTTTTCGCTCCCAATATCAGAGTGACTCTCAAAGCAGAGAACCTAAATTAAATTACTTTTGTTCCTCTTCAAACTTTATTCGATCGAATCCAATCCAATTCCCCGATTTTCTCACCCGAGAACTCTCCAGCAGGCTACAAAAGTCCTAAAGCAATTTGTCCGTCAGCGTCGAAGGGAGAAAAACTCTCCAAATTATTTACAACGAGGAAGCCATTCGCGCTTCTCTCCTAAACAACGCATCCAAAGTAATTGCCCGTTTAATGAATTTCGTATCCCATTAATTTCACCTCTACGTCGATCGGCATCGCGTGCGCCTGCGCCGGATATATACTCACTCCCGACCAATACAGTCGCAGATGCACATCGAGCATTGCGTAATGCATCCGAGGCGATTACGGGCCGATCACTTTGCCGATCGTGCATAGGAAATATCGGATTGTCTTAATCCGTTTGACGCGTTGCAGTTTATTCTCCACCGCGAGCCGATCGATTATATACACCGATCCTACACGCGCGAAATTCAGATTTATGCGAGATCTCTGTTTTGCGCGGCGAATCGGAGGATGGCTTTGCAATTTACGCCGAATGCCGGAGTCAGGCTATCGGAATAATTTCCGAGCAGTCCGCCGGCACTGCACACTTTCTAAATAATAAGAAAATCCTTCGAGTCGAGTAAGTTCACCGGTTTCTTTGTTACACTACGCTGAGCAGATTTATTCAGTTAAGATTTTTCTTTTTTCGAAACGAGCAAAACCTCGCGAGCGGCTATATGGAACGAAGACAATAGACGCGATTGTGACGTCATTGGCCAATAGTGAATCGCGATGTTCTATATTTTAAAATTAAGTACTTGATAAATTAAAACGCGGTCGTTAAGTAATATAGGAGAAATGTTTCGCCGAGTTATCTCGGCAGTGGATCGGTATGAGAAGTTCCAGGCTCATTAAGAGGATAAAAAAATGTTTGTACATTTAGATTGCAAGTAAACATTGATCAATTTACATTTGTATATTGCAAATATAATTATTAGAAGGTGGAATGATGATTAAGGACATTTGTCATGACTTCAATGAGTAAAATTTCGTTTTCCTACTTTCTATTAAAACTTGATTGTACTACTAATATTAAAATTAGATATTTTTTTGTGAATTTCTTTAAATTTTACTTACATTTTAATGAATTGTTTCATTTTAATATCATTTTATTCCACATTTCACTTTAATTTCATAATGTTAATTCTTCTAGTTGCAACGAAATCATGGCAAAGTTTCATGCCGATTAACAATTGCTTTATTTTTGCGATAAATTGCAAGAGATCGTTTCGTAAAACAAAAGAGATACCGAATAAGCGTGTAACAGAATCTAAGCAACAACAGTTCACTTTCATCCTGACGTTTCCTTTCTAATGTAATTAAGCATAAGACTACAAAACCTATTCGACATATCTATATATCTGAAGTTCACGGACGAATGAATGTCTTGACAGCAAAACGAAAATTCATCCAACTGATCGGAAAGTTAAAAATACTAAAGCATTTACAAAAAATTTCTAATTCAATAGAATATTATTACGTTTACTCAAATAAAAAAATGTACATTTTACGTCACGTGTTTCCACATATATATTTTCCACATCAGTCATTCGTATACAAAGCCATAGAATAAGTAATCCAATCAATACTCGTCCCCCAACTCCCCGTAGCAATCCCCCAATTCCCCACAGAAAGCAACTTACTCAGCTCGAAAAGGCCCTCGGCCCCCAACAAAGAACTGCACTCCGGTGTCCCTCTCTCGCACTATTCACTAAAACTTCATCTAAACAACCGGCGGCGTCCCTCAGCTGAGAGCAGCAAAGCGGCGCGGCCGCAACACCCGGCTCGGTAATACAAGCTATATACGCTCCAACAAGCAGCGGCACTGGCTGGCGCTGGCGCGCCTGGCGAGCTCGCGTCGTGGACTGAGCGGACCTTAGGAGAGAAGGAGGCGGCAGCAGCAGCAGGCGAGCCGAGCCGGCCGCCTCGCCGGGCGGCTCGGAGCCACGGAGGAAGAGGCATTCTTTTTCCCTGGCGGCTCGAGCCGCGCCGGTGCGCAGAGCCGGCCAATTAGCCGTTATACCGGAGGTAAGAGAGACCAAAGACGCGAGAGAGCCTCGATGCCGCGGCCGGGGCAGCTCTTATCGCGAGGAGGCGACACGCCCCGGGGACAAAGACCATCCCTGCGCGTACGTGGGTTACCTGTGGGCTCGAAGGAGCGTCGCTGCACTGCCCGAGGATCGATTGATATAGGACGATGCGTTTGCGTGGGCTCGGGACGGTGGAGGGGGATATATAAGCGGCCGCGCTTATTTCGCTCGACTGTCGCCTGGCTCAGAGGGGGAGACGCGGCTGGCTTGGGCGATCTCGGTGTTTAATTTTATTGATTTTCGGGGCAGCTTTTTTTCTGTGGTTTTCTCTGGAAATGGAGAGCTCTTGGGTTTTGGGCGAGGAAAAATAATTTTTATTGAATGAAAAATGGAGTTACCGCATTGTGAGGCTTTCGTTTTCGAGCTCTCGTTTCGAATAAAAGTGAATCTTGCGACGAGAAACTTTCATAAATGAAAACGCTCATACTCTAAATAGCTGATCGTTCGTTATTTTTTATATATGTTTTTCAAGCTTTAAAATTTCATGAAAACGAAGACTTTTTACGGATTAGTAGCTTTGATGTACAGATAGAAATTAAAAATAATAAGTATCGGGTATTTTCACTAAAAAGTAAGGTAGCCTGCGCTCACAAATGCATACAAAAACTGAATTTAATGTTAATTATATGTAACCTAGTTTTAAAAGTTTTTGCATACTTTCTAAAAATTACTTGCAGAATTTCTCTAAATATTACATTCATTGACTTTATCAGTATTATGGTCATTTCACGTTTTTTTAAGTGAGTAATTATTCAGTGATGGCCACGTGAATATTCTAAGTATGACAAATAAATCATTATAATACAGTTAAATTACCCACTTATTTTCGTACTCTTGATTTATGAAATTAAGCGTTGATATAGCGAATCACCAGTAAACACTTTCAAGAATTTGCAGAAACTATTTAACGGAATTCAGAGTAGCTGAATATTTAAATATATTTAAATAGTTTTGGTACCATTACACTTTTACTCGACATGATTTCCTTATCTAACATATCAAATTTGGCCTTCTATTTAGTAGTCAAGGAAAGTAAATGCAAAAGCGGAATAATATCTTGTGAGAACTGGATTTAAAATTTATATTTCCATTATAAAGCCCGTTTTGGAACTTGTTCTACAAATTCAAACGCCTCTATCTAAAACCATTCATTGCTTTACTTAACATACAATTACAGCAGTCAATCCAAATCCGACTCTCGCCTATTAGACACTCGATACCTCAAACTCCCGTAGAACCCTCCCAAAATCCCTCCGCCAAAAAGGGCAACCCGCCTCTTCAGGATAAAGGACGCGAAGCACGCGACGAATCCGAGAAACGCAGTAGACGATCCGTCGCGCGAGAGCAGGGCGACCATTCCGGCGGAAAGGTCGCTGACTGGCGATCCGCGGCGAAGATCGATCGGACGTCAGCTCGCTTTCTCGGTCAGTCGTAGGAACGCGTCTCTCTCGAAAGTGAATCGAGGGAGCGTTTTTCGACAAGTGGCCCCCGCCGCTCGGAGGTTTACGGTTACGCTTAGACACGCGCCCGACTGCAGTGTATAATATACGTCGATTAGGCCGCGCTTCTCGGCTTGTACATCGGGTTCGCCGCGCGGTCGTTTCGGTGATCGCGGGGGGGATCGACGGTACAGTTACGCATCGATTGCTTTCGTAATTGAAATGCACGGGACGCGCGTAATGATCTGGCTGCCCCGAGATCGCCGAGTGTGTTACAAATTGATTAATGGGAAGGAAATTAAAGTTCCTTGAAATCGATGCGGGGAGACTTGCCTTTTTGGATAGACGCGAAATAATAAATAAATGGTAGCGCTGGGATGCAGTTATCGGGGCAAAAAGTTAATTGTGAAAAGGTTTTCAATTGTATATACTTCTTTGTGCGTGAACTACTTTTTTTTATGAAAACTTTAATAAGAAAATTAACTTTTGCAATTACTCTATAAATTTTATAGTACGAGGAATTGCATATAAGATAAAAACAGTCTATAGCTAAGACGTAGATTTCGATTGATTAAAATGGAAGCTAAGCGTGGATTAAAATAAGAATGTGTCAACGAACTCGAGTACCCCATGCCGTCTGCACAAAATCAATACCATACGTACTGCAGTCTGCTATACTGCCTCCGATATTACTCTCAGATAAGATACGATGCACCGCTGAAATTGGAAATACGCGAGAGAGCATTTTAATCGAACGTTTATTAATAAATCTACAAAGTTTGGATTCAGCGAATTGTGATTGCACTCCGAGACGAGACGCGATCAATATAATTCAGTCGCACTCGCAATACTAACCAGTCCGCTATAGTTTTATCAAACAAAACCCCGAGGAACGAGGCAAGCCGTAATATACTAAAGATCACAGAGAGCCTTACTTAAGTCCGCAATCCTCATAAACAGCTTTAACCACAGCACTGCGCTCGCGGCTCGTGCGGCTCACTCGCGGCACTCATTAATCACGAAGCATCGCGGGGCTTTCGCAGCAGCAGCAGCAGCAGCAGCAGCAGCTCTCTTCCGCTTCTCCTCCCCGCGACAAAGAAAGAGGCGATACGCGCCGCGCGGAGAGTATATAGAAATAATAATAGTCGCCGCTGCACTGCACCGCCGCCGCCGACTGCTGCACGCCGCGAAGAGAGAGAGAGAGATCCTCTCGCGTGCGGTACCGCTATTCCGACTGACCGGAATCACTGCTCTGGAACAGCGAGTGGAAGCTACCGGCGAGGCGCTCGCCCACGACTCTCTCTGCCTAGCCGAGAGGCAGAGAGCTACTCGCGACCGCTGGGGAAGACACGTGTTTCTCGTTTAGGAGCGACGGGACGACGTGCGAACGAATGGCTTTACGGGACGCGCAGTTTGCTTTTGGGGTGGCGGCGCTGATAGGAGAGATTATATACGGGATTATCGAAGCGGCGTTTCGATCTTTTTTGTTCTGTGATTAGATAAGGAGAGGATATTTTTAGGCTCTTTTTTTATCGGTGATTTCGGGCTTTTTGACGGGTGTAAAGATTTTTAGTCTGGGACTTTCTAACGATTAGTGACGAATTTTTTTTTAACTCTCTGTTATTATATAAAAAAGCAAATATTATTTATTTGAAAAAATGATATTAGAAATTTAATTTGTACTAAAAGCAATTCTGTTATTACGCCGCCGAGTTTAGTACGTTATATACTTTTTATTTGCATCCATTACTCGAAAACTCATTTGCTAAAAGGAATTTACAGATTTACGCGGCATTGGAGATTAATATCAATAACGTAAAATAATTTTTTTCCCATTTCTGCCACTTCCTGTTATTCAATCCCAGCGGCAGCCTTTGCAATATTATAAAATCCATCTTAATTACATTTTACTAAAATAAAAATCTTTGAAATTTACTACGAATTAAGAAAATATCATTTCTTAAAAATCCATCACATTTCCTCAATATATCCGACAAACGGCAACTTTCATAAAATCCACCAATCAATTAACAACCAGCTTAAAAGCCGAGCACTCGCTTCCTACCCAAACTCGCGCATTCACGCTCCTTCCCCGAAAGCCCGCCGATTCCCCGAGGCATTTAATCGGCGATTAACCCGCCTCGCTCTCGCAATTGCGCGCGCGAACGTAAAAATTGCCCTCGTCAAGGAGCGCGTCCAATTTCTCTCCGCGTCCGTCTTCGAAAAGGCGCGAGAGAACGAGCAGCTCGCAGCAGGCACGCGGGGCACGCCTGTCGCCGTGAATTATCCGGCGCGCGCGCGCGCGCGGCTACGGCGCGAGAACAATTTTCCCCCGGCGAAAATGTTCGCTTTGCAATTTGCTGAAAATAGACACGCCGGAGGAATTCGCCGCCGCCGCCGCCGCCGCCGCAACGCGCAACGAGCGCAACGGGCGCCCGACCGAGTCCGGGCGTTATTAATTCGTCATTTTCAGGAGGACGTTATACGTGGATGCGGCGATTGCGAAACGACGGCTGGATAGGAGGCGGAGAAGTTGCCGAGGCGATTATGATTCTTAGCTGGCTCCGGCCTTTTTTTTTTCTTTTTTTTTAACTGTGAGAATTTCGACGGAAGCGCCTTTATGACTCCATTCAGACGCGTCGGACGCGAAGGTAATTTTGAAAAACGGCCGTATCGCGGGCTTTAATCTTTCGGCCTCTTGTGAAGAAAAATTGCCGCGAGTCGCATAGTTCGCGAGCTATTAGCGCTTCATAAAAGTTCCACGATGAACCTGCACTGTACGACTGAAAGTAATTAAGATGTATTTATATAATATTTTAATTAAATTTAAAAATAGTCACGTATTGATAAGTTTTAATGATATAAATTTTTTTTTTTATAATTTTATTTTTGCTTGAAGAACTCGTTTACTCTTAAAATTTTGAAACCAGTGATTTTAACTACCATTCATCACGAAAATTTTGAATGTTTTAAATAATTTAGCCGAGTTTAACCGGTTTTACAGGCGAAATTAATTATGAAACCCGTTAAAAACAATTGTAATGCGGCTCTGAATATTTTTCCTTGAAATTCGCAATAAAATATCTGCTTGCTTCTTGCAACTTGCCGTTTTAATAGAATAACCTGTACAAAATATTTTATACATTTAACCCGATACCCCGCACATTTTCCACATTTTTCTAAATAGATATATACTTGTAAATTTCTCACGAGTCTCCAATTTAAATCCTATTAACAATGTTGATTTTGCGTCGCCATAAAATACGCGCAGCTCGTAAATTTATTTCATCGCTTTTCCACCAGCGGCGTTACGTAAATATAAACACGCAAACTAAATTCATTACGCGGCTCAAGAAAATATATCCCCACGCTGATTTATCAGCTACATTGTCGTATGTAATACGCTCACGACTATCAACAACCGGCGTTTTTTTTTTCAATGCCGCGAATAAAAAAAAAACTATGACGGGGACAAAACCCTGTTACGCAATCCTCAATCGCGGCGAGAGACGTCGAAAAAGTCAAATAAAACCTCTCGTCCATCCCAGTGGCAAAAAGAGACGCGGCTCAATATTAGCAGCCGCACGCAGGTGTCCATTACGTAAGCCGCGAAGGAGCTTCGCATCGTATATATCTTTACACAATCGTTCACCTGGCGCTTCCTCTTTTTTACGACGCTCTCCCCCTCTCTCTCTATATTTCCCCGCGCTCGTTTTCCCTCGGTGCGCCTATCTGGGTCATTAAATTACGCGCAAGCGCGCGCACAAGAGATCGCGATCCCGTCGGGGAATAACCGACCGCAAACCCGAGCCGCATGTACGTGCTCGCCGAGCCTAAATACGAGCTTCCGTTGTTGTTGCCGCGTTTCTCCCGCGGACTGACCTCCGCGGGGTCGAGGTGGAAAGACGATAATGGGATTTTTCGAGCTGCCGCGGCTGCCGCTGCCGCTGCCGCTGCACCGTGTCGGGAGTGAGCACGTCGCGCACGTGACCGGCGAACAACCGCCGCGGGGAATGCAGGGGAGTAACTCGGGGGGGAGAGCAGCTGAGACGTGATTCGATTTTGTCCGGATTGCGCAAGAAGCGGAGAGGCTGAGGCTGATTATTTCGCGGTTCGCGGGATTGTTTTTATGGTTTTAGGGCGGAGATTAGAAGGCTCTCTCATATCGTTTAAGAGGCGCTCGGGAGTAGCTCACTGCTTGTGAAAAGCATTTTAAGGCCGCGAGAATGTTGTCGGTTTTGTTCGCGAAAATTTTTTTAAATCACGCGTTAACGACAGCTCGTTTTCGTTCGATCATTTCGTGCAGAATCAGTTGAGCAGTCCTTTTACCGCGCATAACAATTTATTCGCGTCATTAAGCTTATTTTATTCTTCCATCATCGGCAGCACCTCGAATTCAATCTCCGACCGCGACTCGAGGGAAGTATTTTATTACACTCCGCGACTCGCGTCTCTTCGCACACGATTCCAATTAAAGCTTCAAATCAAAACTCCTCGAAGAAAATCCCCGCGAAACGATTTCCATGCGGCCGCGGCGATAAATTAAGCGTTCGAGCGCTCATCTCGCGCATATAATAACGAGCGCTTCGTTATACAAGTCGGTCCGTCCTCTCCTCGCGACGCGGCACGTATAAATCCCTCTCGGGCGTCGGAGTGACAAGTCCCGCGATCGCGTTAAGAGTAACTGACAATTTAGCGTCGAGTTATTACGCGGCGCGGTGCCACGGCAGTTTCGCGCCTATTAGAATTACACGTAAACGAGAGAGAGAGAGAGAGAGAGAGAGCTGGCGTCTTTGAAAGCTCTCGGCCCGAGAGAGTATCGATCTCGTCTCTTTAGCCTCCTCTAGCCGGGGCTGCTTGCAAAAGACGCTCGCGCCCCGGTGCAAATGAGGTTTTATCTTGCCTCCTCTCGCTTTGACTAACGAAGCTGAAGCGCGGCGCGCGGCGTTCTGATGCTGCGCGCGGTTTAATGGCTGCGCCGCTGCCGAGGGACGTTGATTAATGCTGGATTGTAGTTCTGGAATTGCGGTGAATGATAATACCGGCCGTCGTAGCGGGATCCGAAGAAAATGAGGGCTGCGTCTTTTGTGAAAAAAAAAGAACTCGCGTTAGTTCGTGGAATTTCAGTTTTTTTCTCACCGAGCAGCGCCTCTCTCTCAAGCGTCTGCGGTAAAAGGTTTTCGAATTTAATTTTAATAATTCGAGCCGTCAATCAATCTTGGTGTTACGTCGAGTAATGCGTACTGAAAGTAAAGGTGGCCTCTCTCTCTCTCTATTTTAAATCTAATTTCTCGTGTCGTACAGCCTAAAGCATGTTCGCCGTCAAAGCTCACGTATAGCTGTAAGAGCGAATACTGTATACAGTTGAGCTTCGAAAGTCAATAACCTTTGTAGTAGTCTCTACTACGCAATTTCTAATGCAGCATTCTACAGAAATTATTGTCTATTATAGGAAGATGAAAATACACTACGTCGATAATCGATAATTTATAATTATGCCTCTGTTATGCTGTAATCGATAATTTATTAATGTGCTGAAAATTCATATTCATTTAAATAATTGACGCTGCAATACAGTTGTAAAATTCGAATTATTATTCTAATTACGATTTTTGTTTACTTGTACTATTTCTGGTACAATTATTGATTTTGAAATTTCTTTCGCTGCTTTGCACCATCATCCTTTAAAAGAAACTACGGTCAATGTAATTCTCAAAAGAAATTAAAATAATTACAAAATTTACCCGCGGACGCTCACTTCTATGACCAATAATAAGCCCAATTTCAGTAAAAAAAAAAGAGCTAATCAAATTCACTATTCAACCGATAATAACGCACTATTCCCGATCGCACGCACCACCGCCAACCTGAAAATCTCCAAATCTCCAGAAGCAATTTGCCAGACAGAAACAAACGATACATCTCGGTAGTCGAGGCGGGCTTTCTTCCGCGTGTCCATTAGAGTATAAGGATCCCGCGGACCGCCGGTGAATGGGTTGCCCCCGGTAGGCCAATTAGAGAAGGTACTATCAGCGCACAATGTATCCGTAATGACTAATAATTAGTCGGGCCGGGTTGCGCAAGCGGCGACTGCTCTTTCTTTCTCTCATTGTCCGGCGGCGGAACGAGCTGCCGACGACGCACTTTTTCGAGCCTCGAGAGACGCCCTGCTGCGCCGCGCGCCGCACTTACGAGAGAGAGCGCTTTCGACAGGCCGGTCAGCGTCGGCGAGATGATTTGCTTCCTGCTTTTGCCGCTTGCTTTTTGGCGCGGAGCTGCTTTCGGGACGCGAACACTTTTTCGGCAATTAAGGAAGGTGGTGAAATTTTGTTTTTTTTTTCTTTTTCGGCAATCGTCGTTGGTTGCGGGTAAAAAGAAAGGAGGAAAAACGGTGATTACTTTATTAAAAAGCGTTGCAAAAGCTGTAACATTTTTCAGAATTATGTTTCATTATATTTCTTAGAAAATTATTTGAAATTATAACGCGAGAAAACTAAAATTAAATAATCCCCATAAAATATATTCAATAGTAGTAACGCTAAAATAAAAAAATAATTTATCAAAGTTTCACAAGCGCAAGCATTTAAGCTCGGAACAACCGCTTACAAAATGAGACTCGCAATTGTGCTTTTACGTCTGTTTACCGTAGCTGTCGTCAAGCGCGAAAAAATCTAAATGTCGCTTTGACTCTACTAACTTAATTAACACTCGCGGGTGATAAGAGTCTCGGCCTTCTTCCATCCTCCCACTTTTGCTCTCTTTTACAAACAGTAACTTCTATTGTCTTCTATGAAGGATCGCCTCTGTCCGTAAAACACCTGAAAACTTTTAGCATCTAGCGTGCAGTCCATCTTAAATGAAAAATCGAGGCCGCGCGGCGAAAATATAATCATTTTACCTTGAAAATTCGCCTTATCTAAATAAGAAGCGTAATCTTTACCGCTATACAAGCCCATAATTCAAGCCGCTCTTATCAAAGTAGCCTCCAGCCATTAATCCTCCTAAGCGGAATCCCGTCAATTTTCCCGCAATTACGAGAAAACGAAGGCGCCTGTAAAATTTTACGAGACCTTATATATCTAATAACCGATCGCATCTACAAATTTCGCGTTACAATTCCGCGGGGAGGCCGCTCGCGC
Organism: Ormyrus pomaceus; assembly: GCA_900474385.1. Taxonomy (NCBI): domain Eukaryota; kingdom Metazoa; phylum Arthropoda; class Insecta; order Hymenoptera; family Ormyridae; genus Ormyrus; species Ormyrus pomaceus. The sequence goes on from UCOM01000313.1 coordinate 65,215, forward strand.
CAGAAAACTCAATCCCCCGCCAACGGGAGCGAAATCTCTCCGGAGAAGCAGCCCGCGCATAAAAAGAATTTAATTAATCGCTGTCGTGTTCGTCGGCTTAAATCACTTTTAGAGGAGGTAGCAGTCCGGTCCTCGGAAACGCACAGCGTCGTAAAAGCAGTTGTGAGCGCGCGCGGCTCTATCTCGGGGATTTCATCTCTTTAGGCCGAGGAGCCTCTCCTCAAAGGGGACGCAGTTATCCGCCGGGATCTCGGGTGAGTGTATACGGCCGGAGAGGAATACGAGCCTAATGCACGTCACTGCGCTTTAAAACTGGTCACGGTCTCTATTTGCGAGTTATTTACTGCGGCTGACAATGAGTCGTCCTCTAAATTTTGCGTGTATTTCAATGTTACTGCTTGGAAATTAGAAGCTTCGCCGTTAGAGGCCCATTGCTTATTCTTTTGATACTTTTACTGGATTTTTAAAGAAAAAAATGTGCGATATCTGCAAAATATCTTTTTAATATATCCGCCGCGAGGCTTAACGCAACAACTTTCCAACTTAATTGCTCGTTAAAAAACACGTCAAACGCCATTTACCGTAATCGCGCGAAAAATCTAGTCTTAATTAGTCAAATCATCAGCGTTTAAAGATAAAACTCGGTAATCTCGGGTGAAAGCTTCCTCGGGCAGAAAGCCCCTCCTAACGAGCTCTGAGCGACCCTCCGGCCGTCTTTAAAATTAGAAGCGCCCTCTTATTTTCATTAATTACGCGCAGCCGAAGTGTGTAAACGTAAAAGCGCGACGAGGCTCTCCGGTTTAGCGGAGTTCGCGATATCGAACGTCGGATCCTCGCTCCGACGTTTAAAAGCGGCTCTGCGTGCATTGACAGTCTAGCGGTTTTTGCGCGCGCAGACGTGTGCGCCTCGCGCGCCGGCAGTCCAAAAGCGTATATCGGCGCATCGGCGGCTCGTCAAGGCTCGGGCGGCGGCAGCTGTCGCTCGCTCGTTATTATTGTTATGTGAGTGCACGCCAAGTTCATGGCGCTCTCGACGAAGGACACGAGCCTCCGCCGGGATGGACGGACGGTTTTAACGGGGGAATTTTTGCTGAAAGATAATTGCGGGCTTCGGAGTTGAGGAGTGTATATGCCTGCCTGAGGAATTTTTCAGTTTATTTTTTTAGATTTATCTTATACGCCGAGAAGTAAAATAAATTTTCAATTGCTATGCGAGCACTTTGGTGGAATGTTTATTTTTACCAATTTTTCTTTATTGGTTTAGATAACCGTTGTTTGTGTATTTAAATATTGTTTAATAGCTATGTTTACAACATAAATTCATCCATCACATTAAACTCGTTATTATCTCGTACGTCTCATTTCGTAGCGTGATTTAGCTATTTTCTGTAGTGAAAATAATTGCGTTGAACGTGCGGAATTTTCTACGCATAATTACAAATTGTGCAAACTTACAAAATCTTAATTACAATCCAAAGTTTCTTTTCTCGAAATTGATCGTCTTGAGTAATAATTGCACTTACACACAAATTTAGCGTTGCTAAATAAAAAAAGTTACACGACACGAGTTTTTTTGAAGTTCATAATTATTAAAGCAATCAATGTAGGTACTAATTACTAACTGGACAATATAAAAATATCACAGAAAACAATATGAAAACACTTTGAGTAAAGGAAAATTGTACAGTCAATTACAATGCATTTGATGGGTGAGACTATTTCTATGCCGAATCACTGTACTTGGGTCGAACCACGAGAGAGTCGGAATGAACACTGACTCGATGAAGTTTTCACCTTTGTCAAAATTCCTCGGACTCGGTTGGGAAGGGGGATGGAGATAGAAACCCCGTCGTTGGATTTTCCTTGGTTAGTTAGCAAAAGGAAAAGGCAAGATGTTCAACACGTGTTTAAATAACTGCGGGTAATAAAAGGGCCCGACATGTTTATTTGAAAAGTTCGCCCAAAACACATGGCTCAAAATATCCGATAATTAAAGTTCAACAATTGACCAGATGGCTCTGTTTCGGGACAGTCGTAAAGTTATTCCGGCGTGAAGGTAAATGCTAAATACGATTCTTAAAATTGAAGATTAAACAACTTGAATTGAAAAAAACGTCCACCTCTCGTGTACGTCCTTAAAACCGCTAATTAAGGGATGCAAATGAGCGCGCAAACTCGTATACATTAAATCCGCAAAATAAACAAAATCGAAAGCGTTCATCCGCGAGGAAAATCGGGATAAAGCAGACTTATACTCCTCGAGAACGCGCATCTGCATTTTTTTTCGGTGCAGCGAGTCGCGCCGCGCGAGATGCAAACGAGTGCTCCCACGCAAGTTCCCCGACGTGTGCTCTTTACACTGTAAATAAAAGTGAGTGCGCGAGAATTTTTCACCGTCGGGTAGGCAGCGAGCGGCGCCGGCGAAAGAGGAAAAATAATTGCGGAGAGACGGCAAAAGAGTGGAAAATCGTGTAGCGCGCCGCGATTTATCAACGATGAGTATTTGCTACCTGTATGAGCGTCTGGCCTGCCGAGAGTCAATAACGAATAGCGTTTACTCGAGAAAAATTTTATTTACATATTTGTTTCTGGGTAAACAGGAATTTTTGATTTATGGGAAAAGCTTACCCCTTTTTTGTATAAATTATGAATACTTTAAAAACGTTTTTTTTCCCGCTCTTCGAGCAAACATATTGTTATCTGAATATTGCTTTCGTCCTTCGAGTCGTAAAATTTCAGAAAACGAATTTTTGCTCACGCACATTGTTAGTTTTCTGCGTGCAGTAAACTAACAATTTATTTTAAGTGCAGAATATTTAAAGCGCCATAAAATTGAGTATACGTATACAAATAGAGAACAGTAGTAAAACGTACAACGTAAAAGGACACGAATAAGTCTCTTTTACGACCATTTTCCTCAACTTTCATCCACGGATTCCCGAAAATGATTCCGTCTCCCGCGATCGACAGCCCGAACTAAAAGCAGAAAACAGCCATCGTCGATACAGCCATTTTCAATCACTTAGCATTGTCTACCCCGAGAATCTCCGTCCGAGGGCCCATCCTCGTTCATCCATCATTTGCCGGAAGAGCGCCGCTCCTCTCTTATCGCAGTTGGCTTCGGCGCAATCGTAACTCATCCCTCCCCTGGCCGCAATCTTTTTGGCGAAGGCGCGCAGATAAAGCGCCCGGTATATAACGGTGACCCAGCTTCGTTTTTTTTACGAGGTCCCCGCGCGTTTTCGAAGCCAAGCCCCCCGCTTTACGGCGCCCCGTAAATTACACCGTCCGCGGCGCAATTTTTATCTTTCAATCGACGCCCGCCGAATGATCACCTCGCGCGAGAGAGCGCGGGATTATTATTTTCGGAGGAGGAAATGTCTCTGGGTTTTTGCGCCTGGCGAGCGTAATTAAAGGAGCGCTTTACGCTGTCCGGGGGGACGAGGACGACGATGATGCCTGGCTTTACGAGGCAGTAAATTTCGGGCTTTAAAATCGCGCGGCTCTGTGCATTGTTGCTCGGGATCCTGCTTAATTATACGTGATTTTGCATGGTCGTAAAGGCGATGCTCTCTCTCTCTCGCGAAAAACGTCCGCGTCCGCTTGCCGCGCGGGTTTTCTTAAAAAGTATATGATAAATTGGCGCGAGGCGCTCTTTGTCGGAGGGAGATGAATTACGACGGCGGAGTATAACATTCGTTCCGAGAAATTTCACGAATCGGAGCCATCGGGCTTAAATTGAATTCTAGTCGAAAAAAAAACTTCTCGCTTTATTCGCGAGCCAAAAAAAAAATATAAAATAGTCTTACGTAACGGAGAGGAAAAAATTGTGAGAACCTTACAAACAGTGACTGGCGGAGTTTCTTCTCGTTGGTTTTCAAAACGTTGCAGGAGCATTTCGTTTTAACGACACGTGAGCTGAACAGTATATACTTAAGCTTCTTGCAAATTGTATTAAAAATAGTGCAAATTCTATGTGTATATAATAATTCTCTAAGCAACTATTAGTCTAACGTTTCCACTTACGACATATGAAAACCATCATCACATTTTCTATATAGACTCAGCGAAATTGCAGCACCCAGCGGAACTATTCTATCTAAAATTGTATATCGATCGTCGCGCGATGGAACGGATGCTGGGAAATCGATTAGTCGATCGGCACACCAATCGATCAATGCGTAAATGGACTTTACGAGCGCGGATCTCGGGGAGAGGGGCGGCAAGGTATTTATTACCGCAAATAACAACTGGCCGATCATGAGTTACGCGGATTCGTACGTATAAACAGGCCTTCCATCAGGTTCACGGTCGAGAGCGATGCATCAATCATCATACGCGTACTTCCTCTTGAGATTCTCGCTTTTTATCAATTACGAGCGGTTTACTTGTGCTTTATCACCATTTTTAACGAGTAAGTTATATTCTTGTAACAGCGCGGTTTAGCGCTTGTTTTGCTCGGCGGGAAGATTAGCGCAAAGTGTATCGACTGGAATGTCCGAGGAGATAAAGTGTATAGTGGGTATTGAAAGATTTAGAGCGTTATTAAAATTTTCATTGCCTTTTATCTAATTTCTTTCTCGTTTTAAGCGGATCTAATTCTCGATTTAAATGAAATTTTGCAGCAATTAGTAAACGTCTGGTAACTATAAAGTCTCATTAATTCAACTTTCGAGGAGAAGCAGAAGAGCGAGAAGTTCTATTTGTATTGGAGTCACTCGCTGTAAAATGTTTACGCAAAAGTAGGTAAGTGCAGTAAAACTTGTAAATTTGTGCAAAAGCGTAAAAAAATTCAAGTAGAAAATAAGTCAAAGTTTTCAAACTCAATATACATTCTTTTGTAGAATCAAAGTTCGAAAAACATATATAAATCGTTGACAATTCGGATCTGCCTTTTAAATCAGGAGCTGCAGATATTTATAAAGAAACAAAGTTTTTATCTGATGGCAAAGTAAACGAGGAAACAAATTCTGGTGTATCTTCTCCGCGCTCACAATACCTCGTCGACGCGAAACACAAACAAAAGCCCCTTGTGCCACTGTCGTCTACAACTTCCTCGTGCGCAACGCGTCGACGAGCAAAGACGCAATAATTGTCACGGCGTTTAACTCGGCTCGAACCGAAAAACTCCATTACGGAGAAGTCGGGAACCGCGATCCCGCAGACTTTTGGGGAAACAGCGCCGCAATTTCCTCGAAAAAGCGCTCGATTGCACAACCGGCTGACGCGTCTTCTCTTTGTTCTCCCGGCCTTATTAGCCGTCGGCCAACATCCGGTATTATACACACATTTTCAGCAAAGTGTATCGGAAGGAGGACGCCGCGGTTTCGTCAGGCAGCTCCCCTCGAGTGCCTCTTTATCGGCCGCGGTAATTAGCATCGCTCTCTTTATTACTTTGCCGCGCGCTGCCATACTGTGCGACACCTTTTGTTCCCCGTCCGCGGAATCAGCATTCTGCATACACTCGAGCGAGCTCGTTATTTTTTCTCTCCGTCTCTCTCTCTCTCTTGAGAGACTGGCCCATAAAGCTGAAGTTGCTTTGCATAAAACGGCGCTGCTTTTATTCTTGAAAGTTTCGCTTTTGAGCTGCCGAGGAGAGTTTGCATTATTAGCGTAAAGTTTATACATTTCAGGCGGATTGACAAACAATGCTTCACGGATGGGGATTAATGGTCTAGTAAGCATTCAAATTGGAGTCTAATAATTTTTTATGGGGTTTTCACTGTTACGACACGAAGAAAGCTAAGGAGAAAAATTACCGAACTATAGTTACGTATTGTTTCATCTTGATGCTTTTACCGCGGCGTACCTCCAACATAATGCAAATAGAATTTATTTTTTGCGTCTGGGCAAAGATCGTTTATCATGGCACTCTTCGAAGCGTATTTATGTCTAATTGCAGAGTATGTAAAAAATGCCTCTCTAAATTCCTTGGGAGGATATTTTTATTCCAAGTTCAAAGTGAACGGTATCCACTTTTACTATATTGGAAAACGTTTAAATTCTTGTATATTTAATTCAATAATTTATGGTTAAAAAGTAGACACTAATAATATCCCATCCTGAAAATGTTGAAGCTTACGTAAGCTTGATAGTACGGTACAAACTGAGCTTGTTAAAACTTGTTCTCAAAAAAATGCTCTCCGCAAAACTTTAATTTCACATTGTTAAATAAACAATAAATTGAAAACGATCATAAACATCCAGAAATTGAAACTCCTTAATTAACAACTCCTCGGCTCTAACAAATAGCGGCAGTAAAATCACTCGTTCCAGAATCTGCGGAAAATAATTTATATCCCCATAAAACCTTTTTCCGCTGAAAATCAGGCAGGAACTCCTCCAGCTCTCTCTCTCTCTCTCTCTTAGCGCAATTTTCCAGGCAAAAACTCACGTAGATCCGATTCGAAATCACAAAGGTTCCGAGAGCGCTCGCGGCAATTACATTAGCGTCTCCTCCCATTATACTTTCATGCGCGCGCGAGATGCGAGAGCGTGAGACTGGCAAAGCCGGCCGGTGCTTATGTACGTGCAACGGTCAGCATCGTCGGCTTTCGCAAGCTCGAGCATTGCCCTCGAGCCGCGCGAGCTGCTACTCAATGAGCTGATTCGGCGGGTTTAGGCTCGCGTGAGACGCGTGACTGAGGTGCTTTCTTTGGGGGGAGACGGCTGAAGCTGAAAAACTTTTAAAGCTCGCCAAGCTTTTTGGAGGTGGATGTGTGGGAATTTAGAGAATATATTTTTTAGATATTTATTAATATTTCTCCTTCTATTTCTGCTCCGAGGTGTTATTGATGGAGGGAATATTGAAGGGTTAAAAAAAGACTTGAAATCCTTTTGAAAATGCAAGCCACGCGACGGATTTCCAATTTCCGCTGGAGGTTCAATAAATGTCAGATTTTATTCTTTGAAAGACCCTGGAGGAACTGACTTCTCTGTCGCTTCGGTATAGCATAAAGTGTACCGACACACGTGACAAGTCAGATTTAATATTTCAAAAGGAATGTACTTCGCAGTATATTCCTGCAAGATATTGTAATGCTCTGTACACAGTATAGTTCTCTCCACGCAGACACGATTTATATAAATAAACGCCGACAATTATTTTGAAATAAAATGTTGATTTTACATTTACAGCGATCGCGGCACTCCGAAAATTCTTGCTTTCAAGCGTACGTATTTTCTGTGTTTCAGCATTCGCTTTCTACCTTTCAAAGCAAAGTCGCCTCGTTCTCCTTTTGCTCGTCCGTTCGGACGTTTAAACACGCAAGCGCATAAACCCGAGAGGTTACATCTTCGCGCATCAAAACAACAGCCTCGTATATAATCACCCATCCTCCCATTGCGTAATCGGGCGACCGCTCTCGAAGCTACTTCACTTTCAGTGAGTTAAAATATTGAGCCGCGCTGCTCGACCGGCAAATCCCGCGGCGTAAACAGCCGCGCGAATCTCCGCTTAGCTCTCCGCCTAATGAATCGTAAATCCATTTGCAAAAGCCGTCCGGAGAAATTGAAACGAGCGCGGCGGCGGCGGCGGCTACGGCTACGGCGCGAAAACCGGGAAGCCAAGAGGCGGCGGCGGAGGAGGAGGAAAAAGAACGTCATCTTGCACGCGCGAGATCGTAAAGCCGCAGCTGCACAGCCTGCCTGTGACTCGCTGTGTGCGGTTGTGGAGCGAGGCAGTTAGAGGGAAGAGTCGAGAAAGTGACGAGCGGAAGGAAACTTTACTTTTTCCCAGGGATATAGACAAGTCGGCGGCGGCGCTCTAAGCTTTTGCTAAAAGGAGAAACACGAGGTTTTTTTTCTTTTCTTTCTTTTTTTTTTTTTTGTCGCCGGGGAAGTACGAGCGCGCCGACGGAAAAAGGCTTGCCGGAGGTGGGAATTGAGTTCTGTGTACAACTTTTTCTAGTTGCATTTTAGTTCGGAACTTTAGATTTTGTCAGAGTTCCGAGGAAAATTTGTTGGGAATTTAATAAGGCATAATTACCTTTCCGGAGTCTGAACTGTATTATTGAATCGCCCAGAACTGACTTAAAATTAGTTTTCCAACGAGAGTCGATCGATTGGAAACGAACGTAAATTGCTTATCTGCCTTTTCGACGAACAGCTATTCAATATGGAGCGTATCCGAGAGTCAGCGGTGCAGACGACCAATTTCAGAATTCCATTTGGCACGGAAAAACTGAAAATTCACCCAATACACTTGAACGTTAAACTCTTTCTTTCAACACGAACCAATTCACTTTTTTCAAGCAGAAACGCACACTTAAAATTCCTTCACGTCTCTTCACCGAAAGCACACCCTCTTCTTGGAGGTTCGCTTGAAAATTCCGTCAGACTGAAATCGATCCTCCGCCGAATCCCTTTAACCTCCCCGCGAGAGCTTCCGCACAGCTCTACACTCGCATAAAAAGAAAACCGCAAGCACCCTAATCAGCAGCGCAGACGGACAGTCGCGCCGATTCGGCAAAGTGTGTATACGTACGTACGAGAAAAAGGTCTGCTTACCTCACCGAGGACCTCGCCGGCTGTTTGGAGGCCATTGCACTGTGGCCGGTGCAGCAGCTCGCCGGCTTCGATCGATTTTGCGGCCTCTCGGCGCCTCGCCTCTCCGCCGGCGCGCTTTCCGGAAGCTTCTCGCGACCCTCGGGAGCGGCGGGGGTCCCGGCGCCGCTTTTACGCCGAGCCGCCGCTGGGGTGCGGACGATTCCTCCACTGCGGGCCGCGGGAGCGGAGCATCCTTCTGTGTCGGAGGGGGAGAAAAGAGAGAGAGCTCGTGTACTAATTCGCTGGATCGTCGTGGAACGTTCTGGCGGATCGGGGGAGGTTATACAGATGTGATGCCTCGTGGGTAGGCTCCGAAGGCGCTGAAGGCGCGAGCGTTTGTGCGGATGGGATTGATGATGGGACAGAGGGGGATGCGGCGGGGTACGATGTTATTGATTCCGGGAATATTTGCGACGATAAAGGTGCGCGCGAAGGGTCTCTGATTTACCGACGCGGGCTCTTTGCTGGGGAATTTTGAATCACGACGATCGCTTATTTTATTTAAACGAAACGATGTTATAATAAAAAAAAAAAAAATTATCTTGGGTGAATGTTCCGTTCGCTTCTTTATTTCGTGTTCACTGAATTTTATCGACTACAATTTTAATGCGAAACACTGAGAAAAATTAATTTGTTTATTCAGTTGAAACAACAGTAGGGACTGATAACAAAAACATTTCCGTGACAAATATAAAATGTAAAAGGTGACATAAAACTACTCGGCGATATTTATTTTTTAATTTTAGCTTCATAAATATATCAATTTTTTATATTCGATAATTTACATTCTAAAATCATAGGTGAGAAGAAAAATTCTATTATTAATTCAGTTTTCCGGGTAATTTTCGCGTGAGATAATGTAAAAATTGCTCATTATTTGACAACGCGATAATTAACACCTGTTACCGCACCCAGAACTCATTAAAGCAGGGAGTCCTCATCCACAAGGCACATATTTAAGCTAATCTAAGAGACTCTTGTGCAGCAAACATTTTTGCGTTTTTGGCTCGGCATTAAAGTTTTGAAATATATTCCCAGAGAAAGACTACAGTCACTAAACATTATTTGCAGAGAGAATTTAAAATTAATTATAGATTTAATTTGCACTCACAGGCACGTATAACCGCCCGAGTCAAAGGCCAATCTAAAATCTCGCAATTATTCGAGCAGGCATTCAAGCGATCGTTTAACCATAATCGAATAAACAGCAAAGTTTAACGACGCACCGTAAACTCTTACCCAAGAGAGCGGCAACGATTTCCATCGCTAAAAAACTCGCGCGTTGCGCAACGCCGCGCGTGCGTATATAATACACCGCGGAGCCATCGGGGACAACGCAAAAACGTCACTGCAGAAGAAGCTCCTCTCGAGCAAAAATGCGCATACCTCGTGCCGCCGTAATCGCTGGCGTACGCGCCTCCGAGGAGGCGCCTCTCGTTCAGCAGCCCCGAAAATCGATAAACCGCAGCAGCAGCAGCAGCAGCCGCGTCCGTCCGTCCTCTCTCTGCGCGATTGTCTCCTCTGGTTCGCCTCTCGAAGAATCCTCGGCGTCCCCGCTCTCAGCCTCGGGGCCTCCTCGGGTTTTCGCTTTCCGAGCCGGCTTTTTCCCGGCGTACCAGCGGCAAAAAGGAGCCGCGCCGGCTCATTATGCCGGAGCCGCCACGCTCCGTAGAAATGGCGGCTAGTGGGTCGAGAGCGCAGGCTAGGATGTGCGTGCGCCGACGAGGACGACGTAGACGACGATGATCTTTCCTCCCTGTCACTTTCTCGGGAGGAGATGCACTTCGCGGATGGACTTCGTTTCTCTCGCTCTCGCTACTCTTTGGCTCGGATTCGTTTCGGTTTTAGTCGCGCACTTAGCTTCTTTCTTCCGATGGGTCTCGGCACTATTGGCAAAAAAAACAGCGAATATTTCAGGATGAGTACTGGGGGTTCTTTTGTGGCTGAAGTCGTGCGTTAATGGTAAAAGGTGGCTTTAAACGGTAGTTTTAAAAAGTATACAGTACAAAATTCATGACATTCGATATATATTCGATAAGATAAGATGTGTCAAATCTGCATTCTTATATAAATCTCGCTCATCGATTTGGCTTAGCTATATAATGCTCGGAATCTAACTACGCATACAACTTTTTCAACTTTGCCATTCATGTATGTTGGTAGCTTTTACTTTCAATTCAGTAGAGGTAAATTGAGACACAGTATTTATAGGTTAGATAACTGCCAAGTAGTCTTTCCAAGTAAAGCAAAAATCCTGAGAAGAAAGCAAATGGTCTAGAGAATTGTGATAAGTTGAGTAACAATATGATCGCTAATATAGTCGAATACAGGCCTAGATTTACGACTCGAGTCTACGATCTCTATAACCGATACAAAGCAGTATTAAATGCATAAACAAGAAGTAACTAACAAATTCAGTCATAAAGTAGAAGCTAATGATAAATCCAAACTACATCAGCATGTTTCCGCTCAGTCGTATCTTAAATCACGTAAACAGTCGCTACGGCCAGCTCGTAAATAAATTTCCGTACAACACTGTAAGAAATTTTCCGCTACCTGAATTGCAGTATATTCCAATGTATTTCAGATCGCGAATTTACAGCGAAGATTATAAATCACTCGGGGACACAAACTGGACGCGAAACAATCTTTCGGATATTGCACAGGTTTGCGTTTACAGAAATTACAGTTAACTTTGATTGACGATTACACTCGAAACGCAACTGTCGACTAGCAATGTATATGTTTCAATTATTCGGTATTGATCTCTTTTCTCGACACCGCCGATAAATGATTCAAGCACTTTTCTATTCTAAACTTGATCCGGCAGTCGGAGTAGCTAAAATGCTTTTACAAACTAGTATATAAAGAATGTTCCGGCGCCTGGAAATTTTCTTTCAACAAACGCTTATAACATGTCGTATATGCAGTCAGCGAAAATGAGATAGTCAAGTATATAAGTACAATATAATGTAAGAAGTAGAAAGACCTCAAAAAGCGTTATATAAAAAACTAGGTTCGCTTCATAACAGCGAATGCAATAATAAAAACAGCCAGTACAGCAACAGAAGCGAGAAAAAATAAAACGCAAAGCAGTAATATCATGAGCACTTTAGAAATAGATTATTCAAGATTACAAGCCTGCAGCTTCCAAGGAATGATACAAATCTACATTAGCGAGTCCCCCAGCGGTCCCTAAACACCATGATCAAATAAATCACCTATTATACAAAAGCGCACGCCCAGAGTCAGATCAGAAATCGGTCAACAAAGCAATCCGTCCGCCGCCTTTATAAACACACAACTCTGCACTGACACCCCGCACCGCAGGCAGCAGCAGCAGCAGCAGCAACAGCAGCAGCAGCACCACCACCAGCCGAAGTACTGACGAGGCGCAGGCTAGTTTTTCGGGGTCACGTTGCACTTAGCATCAAGGCCTCCGCTGTGTACATGCACGTATACGTACACAGGGCCGGGCATCGATTTTTCGCGGGCCGCCGCGTCAATAGGTGGCCGCGCGCGCTTCGCGGAAAACACCCTAACCTCTCTCTCTCCCTCTTTCTCTCCCTCTGTCGCGTCTCTCCTCCGCGAAAGCTCCTCTCCTCTACGTACGTTTCTGCGCACCGAACACACTGTGCGGCTCAGCGCCGTTCGTCGGAGCGACGAGCTAGGTTGAGAGAGCAGGAGCGACGACGAGTCGCGCCGGCATCCCGAGCGAGAATGACGAGGAGCAGCGCAGCAGCCGCGGACGCGCGCGCGCGCGCAAGAGGGTGGAGGTGGAAGCTCCAGCGAGGGGTCGTTCGCTCGCCCCCGCCACTCTGCCGCTCTCTCTTTCTCGTGTGCTTCGCGCGCTCTCGGTGTGTGTGTGTGGGTATGCGCGCGCGTATCTGCGATCGTGCGGAGTTATGCGAGGGGAAGCAAAAGCGAGGATGCTCATTTCTTTTTTTTTTTTTTTTTTTTTTTTCTAGCGGAGGAGCGAAATTAAGCCGCTCGATAGAGGCGAGTGCGTGCAAGGCCGCGTGACCGTTGTTTCGACGCTCAATTAAAGGAGCGTGAGCGGAATTTTGGATGGTAATTCGAGAGCGGACGTGTGCAGGTATGCGCGAGGAATGCGCCTCGGGAGGGCACTGATGATGACGATTATTGTATTAGGTGGTAATGCAAGTAAAATTGCCACTTTGGGGACTGACGATAAAGGAGAGATAAATATACTCTAATTTTGTTTTTTTATTTTCTGGTTTAGTTTTAAAATCTGGATTTTATTCATAGTTTCTTAATTTACGGGGGGCAGCCTTGCAATAAGCATCTTAATTACGATGCTGCGAGAAATATAGCCCTTAATGACGTCAACACCTTTTTTCGTGCATTGACATCTCGTTTTAATTATGTAAAGTCCTGCACAGCCAAGTTAAAAGGATGGAATTTCGAGATAAAATTTTAATTTCAAAAGAACTTTTATACATTCGGGGTCGATGTTCAATAAGAAATATACACAACAGCAATAAGCTCGTAGTATTTATTAGAAAATATTATATTGATGAAAACCAGTCGTGAAAAGTCAATATTTAAAGAATATGCATTGCTATTCGCCTATTCATGTCTGGGCTTATCTGCAGTCGTAAAATCACAATGAGCGGCAGAATTAATTTCAAAAGCTTTAAAATTGAAAAGAAAAATTTTCAATCGCACAAACGTCACTTTCGAAATTTCAAACGAATCTCATGCATTTTTCATTCAACCACTGTCCATTTAAAATAAATGCGATGAATTTTTCTTTTAAAGCATTTACGAGCCATTCAACTTGAACATTTAGAATATTTCAGAAAAGAAACCATATAATAAAAGCTGGCCTGCATGACAAAAGTGTAAAAAGTTAAATAAAGCTCTAAAATTTTAGACACCGCACTTTGTTATTGCTATACTAAACTCGGTGAGGCATTGCGCCTTTATCCCCGCACATTGAATCCGCTTGAAAGCACAATGATTTTAAACGCGAGCTTTTTCGTCTGCCAACACACACATCAAACCTTCGCGGCGATATAACTTTACACCCCCAAGGCATACAGCCTAATAAAAATCGCAGCTCTCGGGGCTATTTCGGCCCGCCGTTACGACGCGGAGAATTTTTACGGATCGATCGTGCATATATAAGATTCGGGCGAACGTGTGTGTGTATAAATACGGACGGCGAGGTGCCGCACTGCCGGCGCACCCCCGAAGCGGATCATCAATTTTCATCGCATCCCAAGGCGAGGGAGGTTCGCCAGTGGCGATTAGACTGGTATGACCTGCTTTTAAGGGTTACGGATGGATTGGCTTTTCTACGCTTTTACTATAGTAATGGAGCTCGATGTAGTGCCTAGATTTTTGCGCGCTTGGAAGTGACGTTTCTCGAAAGAAGAAAGTCACGGAGACCTCGGACAGCTGTAAATCTCAACTTAGAAAGCTGTATTTTCTTGGAGTGGATATAAGGCCATAGGTTGAAGAAAAAAACTATCGACATTCTTTCGGAATCTAATCGAAACTGTTTTAGATAAGAGTTAATGCTCTATGCAATATCGTTCGCTTTTGCCTCGGAACGTAATCTGTTCGATGGCTGTGTACTTACATGGAACAAAACAGCGTCACGAATATGTGTGTGCACGAGCAAGTGTACACGAAGCGCCAGTTTGAAAGATATATAACGAGTGTTTTCGCTCGAGGCGAAAAAAATACCGAAAGTCTGGATCGATGCAGATTTTTACCCGGAAATTGTCAATTTTACGAAACTCTCTTTTTTTTCCTTACGACGCAAGATCTTTCTTTGAAAATTATTTTAAACGACAGAAATACCTTACGTAAGCCTGCGTAAAATGCGTTTTCGTCTAATTTCGCAGCCCGTTTCAGTTGAGAAACGAGCATAACACTTAAAACTTACATTACAAAAGAATTAATTCTTCACCTTCAGCGCCGGGCAGCGGCAAAGAAAAATCCCAGATTTAGTATCTAGAACGGCGACTTGAAACTTTTCCTGCCTCGAGACCGACAAAAAACCGCACAGAAAAAGGCACCGCGCACCGTGTCTCTCTCTCTCTCTGCACAAGAGACTTTACTCCGCGACGTCGCGCGGACTACAAAGCTTCGGTGACCCCACCGCGTCGCGCACGTCGGTGCAAGCAGCGGCTCTCGTCTCGTCGCTCGATAAAAAGCTCGCGCGCGGCTTTGTTTTTCTTTTGGCGCGTACGCACCACCACCTTTTTTCCAGCGGCGAAAACGCCGCGCGACTGATGTTCTCGGACGCAGCTGTTATCGAGCGGCTCGCGAAACGTGGCTTTCCCGCGCGGAGGTCCGTGTGCGTTGTCGGTGTGCGCGCGCGCGCTCGAGAGAGACGATAAGCGCTCGCTTTGTGGAGTGAAAATAGCGAGAGAGAGAGAGACGCGCGGAGCGAAGACACGACGTATTTATGGTGCGAACGAGCTGCCGCGTGGGCGGCTTACTCAATGGATTCGGGCGCGGGCCGGCGTTTCGTGCTGTTTGGACTTCCGCTGGAATTCGCGAGCGCGGCTCTGAAAGCTCGCTTTTGACGGGGCCGCGTCGCCGGGGCTTGTTGACGGTGGACTTTTCGAAGAGCGATAAGAATTTCGCCTTGCTTTGCTTGGCTGGCCCGTCTAATGCGTTGTTATCTTTCGTTTGATTCTTTGGTTTTTTCTCCTTTTTTTTTTGTTTGCAGACGGCAGATAACGTAAGGTGCGATTAGTTATATATTGCTGGAAAAGCGATAAAACGATGTGATGTATTTTTTGACCTCGTTTTCCGAGTTTAGTTTTGCTTGAGAAGATTTTCGCGTAAAAAGGAGGGAAAAAAAATGAGACGTTTGCGTAGTCGGTTGGCGTGAATCTTTTATTTTCCTTCGAGATTTTAAATTCAAAGTTGGCGAACTCGATTTTGCAAACTGGAAATGTTTCCGGAAAATCCTTCGTTATATAAATCTTGGATTTTCGTGAATTAAGCTGTAAGAGTTTCAAGTATATTTTGGGAGAAAAATGCGTTCAATGTAAAATGTAAAATAATAAAATTTTATTTTTAACCTTATTTTCAACTTTGAAATTTATCAGCGCTCGAAATTACGAATTATGAATTAAAACCAAAATTATTCGAAATAAAAACTTTTCAAATTTGCGTTTAAACAACTCCATCCATAAATTAACGGTATACGTCTTATTTTCATTTAGATAAGTAAGCATCCTTGAAAAATTGCATTGAACTGAAACTAAAGCTCGGTGTTTTTACGCGTAAGCAACTTTACTCGACTTTGAAATTCTCTGCAAACTCTATAACGAATTCAAAACAACTTCATTTGCCTTAGATAATCGCGATTGTTTTCCCACTCCAGCTCGCAAAAGAAAAACTTCCCAGGGTATTTTAAAGCACTTACCGCGCGCCGAACACACACAAAACCCCCCAGACGCGACTAACGATTTTCTCAATGGAACAGAAGCCAATTTGCCTCATTATCCGATCAGCGAAATTAGCCGAACGGCGCGCCGAGCAATAAACAAATCGCCGTCTTAACGAACTTTTTAGACGCTCTAAGTAGGCACAATGAGCCGCCGGGCTAATTTCTTAACGAGTCCGCGTGGCCTGGAACCCCGTCATCCGCCCTTTAATGAATGAATTATTATCGGGACTCGTCGTCGGCTGATTCGCCGATATTGTATATAAGGGTCGCGTGCGGCTTTATCGTCTTTAATTGCTGCGGAACGCTGCCTCGATATATTTTCCCGGAGCAAAGCACGCGAGCTTCCTCCTCTGCCGTTCCTTTTTCTCTTTTCATTAACGGCGAGATCGAACGAGAGTCTGACGGACTGATTTGAGCCGACGCCACTTGACTTTAATGACGCGACGTTTTGTGTACGTCGTTGTAAGCCGATGGGGTGTCTCTTTTCGCTTTTATCTTCGGTTCTCGATACAGCGAGGGCTTTGTGATTTATATATTGATTGTGACATGTGAAAAGCGAGGATGCAGCTTTAATCATCGGAGCCGCTATTATCGGGTTTTCTTTTTGCAGCTGATTAGGAACTGTCTTTTTCTTGGTTGAAGGCAGTTATCTGTGATTCATTGAAGCTCCGGTAGAGTGACATAAAACAATGTATTTTACCCTATTTATAGATAAACCAATCTTTTTCGTTTTCTAAAAAACCAAAGATTCTTATCACTCGATGGTTAATAAAATTCTTAAAAGCCACCGATGATCATTATAAAATTAGAACAAAACCAGATCTCAATCTCGAAAGCGAGCCTTACAATTTCAATTACCGCCAATGACAAATCATCCCATATCGATTTCTTTTAATTCGAAAACGTCACGTCCCCTGATTGAAACACAACAGCAGAAACGATCCTTCACCCCGGCACGTTTCAAATCAGAATATAGCCTAGTCATTAGCGGTAAGCATCCGTTCCATCCGCGGGCGCTCGACTCCATTACTCGAACGGGCTTATTAACGTAAACTCCCCGCAGACAGAGAAGTCCGCGGAGCGTCGCACTTAATCACCCTCGGGCGCTTCCCCAACAAACATCTCGTCGCGACCCGCCTAAATCAAACGTTACCTGCCAAAACAGCCCGATCCCCCCCATCGCTCATTCCCGCCGCTCGTGTCTGACCTCTCTCCCGAAATGCGCGCGTCGCAATAGATTCCCCGCTAATTGCGGCTGCCTCTCTCCGCGCGCGCGGGCCGAAAGAGTTGCGCCGCGGGGTGACATACCAAGCGCGACGTTCCAGACGCGTAAATCGCTCGCCAAGCGGCAGGACAAATATAGAGGCGCGCGCGCCAAGTGCGCCGAGACGCGCCGAGGCCGAGAGCGCGCGGCAAGTGTGCGATGCGCCGACGCCGGGCGAAATCGCCGCGCTTCCGCTTCTTACAGGCACATGCACCATCCGGCTACGCGACTCGGAATCGTTCGTTTCGCTTAATGGTATATATACGCCGGCTGGAGAGCTCTCCGCTCCTCTCCTCGTTTTTGGCCGAGCGGAGATGGGAGATTCACCTCTGTGACCTGCGGCTTTGCCCGCGCCTCTCAAGGTATGCGCCGAGTTGGCCGCGGCTCCTTGGTGCGCGCGCGCGGCTATGTTTAGTGGGAAATTTAATGAATAATCGCGATGTTTTGGAAGGAGGCTTGCCGAAACTACGCGTATATTTCTGGAAATAGGACACTGATAAATTTTTCCCAAGTCGGAAGGGATTATTGCGGTACGGCGCCGCGGTTTCTTAATAAAGCTGCTTGCGACGCCGACGTGGATTTATCTATTTGTTAAAAGAGCTGCGGGGGAATAAATATTTTCATTCAAAACATTTTTTCCATCCGAGACAGTAAATTTATTATACGCGAAAAGGATCATTTACTTTTACAGGTGAGAACGTCTACCAAAATTTTTTTACAACATCTCGAGTTTCGAAACTTTATAGGAAGCATTCCTCGTCCAGATCATCAACTGCGCGATTTTTTTTCCTTTCGCGCTACGTGAACATGATAAAGTAGATGAAGAGTTAATCTCGAACTCGCAAAAAGCACTCGGAAAAAGAAGATATTCTTACTCCGGCTTCTTGCCCGCCGCGGGGCCTTTGTTTCCGGGCCTCAACGAAGAGCGACTCCCGGCGAAAGACTCCGGCAGTGAAGCGCGAAATGGCAGAGAGCCTCTCTCGGCCGGCGAATTGTCAATGCTCTCCGCGGGATAAAGCGGTCAAGCAGAAAAGAGTCGTAAACGGGCCTTTTTTTATATCCCGCTCGGAAGGCGCTGCCGCCTCGTTTTAAGTAATGGACGCGTCCGGAGATCGGAGATTTCGAGACGCCGCGATTGAGAGATGACGAGCCGATATATACGAGTCGATCGGCGAACTTATTGTTTTCTTCTGCGCCGCGGCTGAGAGGCGCTGGCTTCGATAATACCGTTATGGGAATTTCTTTCTTCCGCGGCTTTTTTTGATTCGATCGAGTGAGTTTGATTATGGGAAAAATCCGCGACGGCTAAAAGAGAGCACGAATCGGTCGGCCGTCGTTTGGCTGGTTTTAATTCGTTTCTTTTTCGCGATTATGGGTTAAAAATGGGTTTTATTATGTCTCGTCCTTATTTAGTGCGTTTTAAGAGCAGCTTATTAGATGCGTTTATGTCCTACTTGCTTCAATTTATTATTTTTTTAGTAGAGCATAAAAGTAAAATGAAAGAGGCCTTATAGAGAATGCACTTTCATATTGTTAACAAGAGTCATGTATGCATAAGCAAAGAAAATATATCTTTTCCTCACTCGAAACCTAGAAATAAGCAAAAAAATCGCATCATAAATTAGTTTGTTAATTAAACATATTTTTTATCTGACTAAAATATTAATTAACTAGAACAGTACGATAAAATGTAAAAAAAAAATTACAATGTAACACGTTTTTTTTCTTTTCTAGAACGCGCAAGTGTTTAATTCTTTTAAAACAAAACACACTGACGAGTCATTGTAAGAAACAATTCGCGCTTTGCATTATTCATGGCCGATTTCGTCCATTTCATTTGATTGGACACATTGGGAACCCGCATGTATTCCTTCAATTAGTTATGGATTCCCATTTTAGCCCGTATATTATTGATTGATTGTTTTAAAAACAGCTCGACGCGATCCGAAACGGGTAAAAAAGGCTTTTAAAAAAAGAGGTGTGCGCCAATCACTCGCACTTCAAATTAGTCTCGGCGCAGAGTTCATGCGGTTTTTTTTTATTTTCAGGGCCATTTCTAATACGTATTTGTTCACCTGCTGTAGGCGCGTAAAAACAGAATTTTTATCGCCGCTCTCTGTAACGCGAAATAATCCTTGAAATTCAGCACAATAAAATGGCTTCGAAACAAAAATTGTTCTCTAAAGCAGTAAATCATATTTCACAAATTTTCTTCAACCGACTTATTCCCCGTCTAAATCTCCTATCATAAACGCTTTAAAAACGTGAGATTTCTACCGAGGCACTTTCAGCAGTGCTATTTATTGGAACAGATTAAATCTGTTACATAAAGCCTCGATATTCTCAAAAAAAATCCAAAAAAAGAAGAAAAATCGCCAGAAATTACGAAGGAAAGCGTCTGGATCGGCCTCGCAGCTTTCTAACCGCCGACGTATTTACAAGTCCCAATCAGCGGCCGCGTGTGATTGACGATGCGCCTCGGCGATTACGTGCGAGAATCGCATAATCGTAGCGCGGAGAGCACCAAGTGCAGCGGCCGGAGCCGCGATGACGAACGAGATAGACGTACGTACACGAGTGCGCTTCTCCGCTCGATTCGCGGAAATACGCTCGCAGCTCGGCGGGAAGAAGCGAGTAGCACACCGCGCGCGGTGATGATGATTGGTGAATAATGCGCTCGCTTCGTTTTTTTTTTTGCCGCGGGAATGTCAAGAGAATCGTGTACCGTCGGCCTGCTGCGGGGTAAAAATTAACCTGATTCTTTCGAGAAAATTGTGTCAATGACGGGTATTACTGTGTGCGTAACTAGGCTCTTTTTTTTATTAATTCAACGCGGTGCAATTATATCTTGGACTTTTGTAATCGCTTTTACAGTTGTGCTTTACGTAAGGGGGATAAAATTAGAGCTCGACGGTGAAAAAATTTTATTATTATGCAGATAGCTCCTCCTTATAGGCAACCCGCTAATTAAAAATATCGAGCGATAGAGCCTTTATGCTGCGACGTACATAAAACGATAACTTTATTAAAAGGTACTAAAGTAAAGTGTACCATTTTCTACTTGATAATTCTTACTTATAATAATTGATAAAAATAATACAAAAAACATTCAATTTAATCAGCAAGTTTCACTTTCCACAGAATCTTTACCCGGGGAACTTTCAATTTTCTATCAATGCAACAATAGAAACGCGAAATGACTCACGTATATACCTGCATCTGTAAAAAAGAAAAACAACGGCGAACGAATCGCCCGAAGCCCAGATGTACGTATCCACCACCCACATACATTATATCCTGCTCTCTCCCACAATGTGCATACGCGCGATTAGGCTTCATCGTCTGGGGTCATCGTTTACTTCTCCCGCGCGCGTTGAAAGGTTTCCACGGTGCCCCAAAAGGTTAACTGCTTTCTCTCCCTCTTTCTCCGCGCGCGGTACAGCCGCGCTCCTCTCGCTCCGTGCACTTGCGCAAGTCCGCGCGGTGATATAATGATATTAAAAGAAGCTGAAAGAGATCGTATCGGCGCGCCGCAACTGGAACTATTTAGAAAATGGCCGCGCGCGCGCTTCTTTCGAAAGTCGCGGCCCGGTGTCGGCGGAGATTCGGCGCGCGGCATTACATTGTTCGATGAGCCCATTGTGCCTACTCGCCGTTCCATCACGCGGTTATTGATAGAGTGTCGGGGATACAAATGCGCCGCGAGTTATGGAGGGCGCGCGCAATTATGCAATTCCCCCGAGGATAATCGTAAAGCATCGCGTTAGGAGGAAAACGTCGGCGAGAATAAATGAATTGCGCATTCAGTCCGAGAGCAGCGCGGGATTCGCTGTTAATTATTCAGGACTCGTGGATAATTTTAGTATGGAACGAAGACAGGAGGGGATGCTCTTGCTATCGATCGCGCCGCGGAAGAAGTGCAACTTAAAAAAGCATCGGCTCGTCGTTTTTTTTTCTTTTGATTTGCTTACTTTTTAACGCGAAGGTGCCCCACATCGCCGCGCGAGATCAATAGGATAAATTATAAAAAACTTCTTTTATCGCGCGATAAAAACTTCAAAGTATACCTCCCTCTTTGAGAAGAGGAGGAGTGTCGTCCCCCTTATTTTTGCAGCTTTCTTTCGCTCGGAGAAACGACTTGGGCGGCAGATATTTAGCACTAATCCGTCACTCAAAATCCCCGACCCTACAAATAGAAACGGCACAAAAGAATTATTAACTTTCCTCCGGCGGAAACAAGTCGCTAAAGCATCGCGGAAGACGCCCAGTGCCGATATCGCAAAATCCATACTCATGCCGAATCCCCGGCGCCTCGGAGGCGAATTATCCTCCTCGGAGGAGCATCTCGGCGAGGAATCTCGCGCGAAAGTGTGGGCGTCCCTCCGAGGAGAGAGAGAGAGAGAGAGAGAGCGAGAGAGATCATCGATCCGCGGGGAGAGGGAGTTGGGTGCAGCTCGACTCGTCGGATGTTCCCGTAGGTCAGGCTTGACCCGCGATTCTTGGATTTATATGCCTCGCGAGCTCACACCCACGATGTATCCGTATCGATTTGGCTCGTCGGCGGGCCCCTCCTCGAACAATCTTTGTAATTGATCGAGATTCGAGGGCGCGCGCGGCGAGCACTACTCTCCTTTTTCCGGACGGTTGTAATGCAAATTATTGCGCGGTAATGGGATTTCGCGCGGCCCGATCGCCGAGGTCGGATATACACGCAGACGAGGCGAAGGCTGGGCCCGAGATGTTTCCTGCCGCGCTTTAATTGCGTATTTATACTAGAGATATGGGGGAGAGAGAGGGAGAGAGAGGGCTTTTTAAATGATATGCAAAGTGAATGTACGAGAGGCTTCGCGCGCGATCGTGTAATTGCTTCTTTTCGGCGGGATTCGTTGGATTCTTCAGAGAGAGCTGGAATGATGACTCCTTGCGTGTCGGAATTTCAGCTTGTAAGAAAGGTTGGTTAGTCTAACCAATATGTTGGTAATAAAAATACCTGCAATCATCGTAAGTAGAAAAAATAAAGTATTTGAATAATTCATGCTATCATTTTTATTGGTTATTATTAATACCGAAAAAATAGTGGGACTGAAACGTACTAAATGAGATCGATATTTCAATTCGTTCTAAAAAGAAGTCTTACAACTTCAGACAGAATTTTTTTTAAAAAAGGTAAGTAATTTTTAATAACTTTTATACCACTCTAACCTGAAAATCACAACTTTGACATGATTTTTCGGTTCTCGTGGTTCTCGTGGTTATAAAATAAAGTTCGATACTAAGCATGTGTAAGTGGATTTTTGCCTCTTTCGACTTTTCTCCCTCGCTTCGCTCGGGCGAAAAATGTCTCACTCGGTCAATAATCAACTTCCACCCGTTGAAATATACTATTATAAAAAAACTTGAAATTCAATTAACCCATAATCTTCCAAGTAAATTGATATGATTTCTAGTTTACGCAAAAAGAAGAAAAAGATTTTAATAGAATTATTGAAGTCCTAAAAATTTAAGGTTACAAAACGTAATTTATATCTGTACAAAGAAAAGTAAGCCACGACTATATTATAATGCACCTAATGCAATCTTAAATTTTTTCTTCCATCGAATCATTCAATCTGATACACATAAAGTACGTGACGCCTCAACGATCATCTTTCTCACGAAGACGTGATCTAGGCATCGCTCAAAAGCAGCCACGCCTTCATCGCCCATTTCGGTGATGAAAACCTTCTCCTCTCTATTAAATCAAAAATTCCCAACAAAAGGGAGCAAAAACTTGGAAGCGAACGTTCTTATCTGCGGTGGAAAAAGTAATAGCCGGGAACTATTTCACGGCTTTCGTGCAGCGAAGAAATTATTGCCGAGAACAGTCAAGAGCGCTCGACTGCAATATATATATATATATATATAAGTACTGCATAAAAGTGTTGGCGTAATCAGCTTTACGCACGAGATTTCTGGAATGTAAGAGCCGTGACCTTTATACTCGCGATTTCGAATCTAACTCAAACGAAAATTTTAAATTAATGCTCCTACTTTCGACCTTTGGGCGTGAAAGCGATACCTTTCCTCGACCTTTTAGCTTGTCCAATGTTAAGTTTTACGTCAAATGGGTATCAATTACGTAGTAGCGTATAAAAAGTTTGGAGGAGCGGCAAGTGCCAAAAATTTGATTAAATCAACGACTTGGAAATCGAAAGGATGATTTCAAACGTTATTATAAAATGTTATTATAATTTTGTTTATACAAATATATTATTTTATTGATTTTATTGGTTTTTAATTAATTTAGAAAATTAACATCTTTTAACTTGTGACACAGTTTTCTGGAACAAAGTTTGTTATTTTGACTCAGTTATCGATACCTTTTATAACTTTAATGCTCGGATAAGATATTGATGTTATCGTTTTATAAATACATCTTTACTTAAAACATCAAAATAGTGTCCAGACAGAGAATATCATTCGAAGTGAAAGCAATTAATGCGAATGATTTACTAAAAACAAGATCATGTGGTTTTTAAAAGTGATTTTTCTTTTCTTAATAATACATAATTCTTTTTCTCAAGATGCTCCTACAGTTCATACTCGTTTAGGAAACATTAAAGGTCAATATTTAACTTCTTACCAAGGTAGAAAGTTTGAAGCTTACGAAGGAGTTCCATATGCACTCCCACCAACGGGAGACAGAAGATTTGAAGTAAGTAAAATGACCCTTATCGTTAAACTAAAAAAATATTTCATTCAATTCGTACATCATTTAACCGTAGCCTCCAGTACCCATCAAACGTTGGTCAGGTGAATGGTTAGCGAACAAAAAAATTGAATGCCTGCAACGAATTCGTATTCCAGCGGTTGAAAATCAATACGTTATTGGCGATGAAGACTGTTTATATCTCAACGTTTACACTCCAATAAAAAAAAATAACGCATCTCTTCCAGTCATAATTTTCATACACGGCGGAGCTTTTCAATACGGATCCAGCACCAAATTCGGGCCTCAATACTTAATCGATCACAATGTCGTTTTCGTTTCTATTGCTTATCGCCTGGGAGTACTTGGATTCTTAAGTACAGAAGACCACGTAGTCCCGGGCAACATGGGTTTGAAAGATCAAAGCTTAGCTCTTCGGTGGGTCAATGAAAACATCGACTCCTTTGGCGGCGATCCCAACAAAGTAACCATCACAGGATTGAGCGCGGGAGGTGCCAGTGTACACTACCATTATTTATCGCCTATGAGCGCCGGATTGTTTCACAGTGGCATCTCCTTTAGTGGCACAGCTTTAAACTGCTGGGCACAAGTGGAGCACTCGCGCGAAAAGGCAATTAAATTAGCCGAGCTAATGGATTGCCCTACCAACAACTTCCGTGATATGGTACGATGTTTTAAAAGTCGACCCGGAAGCGACCTAGTTGATGCTGAGAAAGTTTTCATGGTGAGTGTACAATTTTTCCGATTTAAGTTTTTTTTTTTTTTATCAAAAACTAATACAAAATTTTATTTCTTAATTGACTGTTGTTTTTAAACAATTTTCATCATGCAGCCGTGGAATTTAAATCCATTTACTCCATTTGGCCCGGTAGTTGAGAGATCGACGGAAAATGCTTTCATCGATCGTTCGCCAGCTGAAATAATAAATAGTGGTGATGTTCAAGATGTGCCATGGATTACTGGTGTAGTGAGTGAAGAAGGATTATATCCTGTAGCAGGTACTTCAGTTATTGCATTTTAATCGAACAATTTTTTAATCATTTTTATTTTCTTTGCAGAATTTGCAAGAAAAGAAGAAGTGTTGTCCGATCTGGATAAAAACTGGGAACAAATAGCTCCATTATTCTTGGATTATCAATACACGATACCAAGAAATATACAAGCCAGTGTTGCAAAAAAAATTCGACAACATTACTTTAAAAACAATCCTATCAATAAAGAGAACCTGCAATCCTTGATAAAATTGGCCAGTGATCGATTTTTTGTCAGAGACGCCGAGAAAGCAGCTAGAATGCAAGCGAAAGCCAATGGCAATGGCGTGTGGTTCTACTACTACTCGTACAGAGCATCTGCAAGCACCAGTAATGAAATGTCTAACAGTACAGAAAACTTTGGTAAATTGTACATTCATTTAATAAAATTAGTCTTTTTATTGTTTCTTAATAAATTATAAATTTTTTTTCTTAAAGGTGTAAGTCATGGTGATGATGTGCGGATGGTTCTTTATAATAATATAATCAATCCATCAGCCAATCCATCAGACTTGGAAGTACATAAAATGTTACTAAAATTTTGGATAAATATAGCTCAAAACCGGTAAACAACTCACTAAATCTTGATAATTGTGTGATAACGAAAATCATATAAATGAAACTTTTTAATTTACCTCAGGACACCTAATAATGGCTTGAAGTGGCAGTCAGTAAAATCATCAGAAGAATATTTAAGTTATATTCACATAATAGGACCGAACAATTGGGAAATAAAACAGAATTCAAATTTCGGAGAAAAACATTTCTGGGATTCCATTAACTTTAATGAAAATATAATAAATTAATCTTTCTTGTCTTCCTTAAGCAAGTTAAATAATGTAAAAGTATATTTAAATATTAAAAATGTATATTCAAATAATATTAAAAGTTAGATTTTATTTATTAAGATTGTAATTTTAATTTTATGAAGGCTTTTCCTCCTTTTGGTGCCTCACTGTTTCTGGGGTATTCTAACTTTGACATTGAAATTGAATACAAGAGTTTTTTTCATAGATATAGCTATCAACAATTAATATCATCGATATAATTTTTATCTTTGTCTGCATATCAAAATCAAGATGAACATTACTGTCATTACATAATACATGCGAATTCTATTTTACGTTAATTGTCAAAAAATAAATTAAAAACAAGTGGAACTTATAATCATCTAAAATTTTATT
This sequence comes from Ormyrus pomaceus, assembly GCA_900474385.1. NCBI lineage: Eukaryota > Metazoa > Arthropoda > Insecta > Hymenoptera > Ormyridae > Ormyrus > Ormyrus pomaceus. The sequence continues at coordinate 91,388 of UCOM01000313.1, forward strand.
AACATAAAAAGTTTAAATTTCCTTTATTTATGATAAATTTCGCTAATATAAATTATTTTTCATTTTTATATTTAAAACTGCAACGTTTTTAAAGTTAAACATTCGAAGTTATATTTATACGACTTATCAAGTTAAATGATACTGGTTGTTGACTACTTATGACCAAAAGGTTGGGTAATGAAAATATTTTTTATACAAAAAATATTCATATAATAATACCCACCAATTTGTAATATTAATAAAAATGTACATAAATGATTTCAAAATTACATTTCTTTTAATTTTGAATATATAATGATTATTAAAACTAAAAAGCTCAGAGTTTCAAATAATAATTTATAAGTTTTTTCATATAAGTCCTTCCCTTCATATAATAAAACCCAAAGATAACCATTAAGTAGATAATAAGAATACGATTGCAATATAAATAATATACAATAATGACCGCTATAAAAAATGATTAAGTTAAATGTTTATAAGAGATAATTTTAATATTTGATTAAACGAAATCTTGACTCGTATTAATCTTCAATCACAATTTGCGTATAAATTGTAATGAGCTACTCTTCTGACAATTCATTTTTTGATTGCAGTCATTCACTAGAACTTGTAAAAAACACTCGTTGCAATTTTTTTATCCGTTTAATTTTATTGAAAAGAACGTTAACGTAACTCAAAGAGTAGTTAATACTTCAAACTAAGGACAATGATTACGTTTTTAGTTCTACTACTTAGTAGTATAAGTGGAATTTTCCCCTTTGACAATTCACCGATAGTACAAACTCCGTTGGGAGGAATTCGAGGATCATACCAAGAAGCTTATAGTGGGCGAAAATATGAAGCATATGAAGGGATACCGTACGCTTTACCCCCTACAAGTGAAAGAAGATTTCAAGTAACTATTATTTTAAATTTAACAATTTTATTTCTTAATTGTATTTGTTTGATTTTTTTTCAATGATAAAATAAGACTATTGTATATTACACTTACACATTATTTATATAAAAAATATTGAAAATCCGTC
>UCOM01000314.1:0-92251 GCA_900474385.1 Ormyrus pomaceus
AAATCCTGTACAATAATAAAAGAAAAATTAATTGTATATAATTTGTATCAATATTATGGAGAATCATTTTTGAATACAGCCCTTGTATACAACTTGTATTCAAGCTGTACAAAATTTTTTCACTTGGGTAGCAAGTTTTAAACGAATTTCCCATTGTTTCAATCATCCAAAAGATCTCTCCCTTCGGTATACCAAAACTGAAAAACTCGCGTATCGCGCCTCACCTTCTCGGCAACCCGTTACCCGCGCTTTAATCTCTCCGTAAAAGACACCATATAATATATCGATCTCGGAAAAATGTACCCTTGACTCGGGGGCCCGTCGGGTGATCAAGAAGTTAATCCTCCCGGCAGCGAACACGGGCGACGAATTTGTCGGAGAGAACGACGGCCGCGCATCAACGTATTAATATCATAAGACTCGGTTAACATCAATATGCGCGCGTGTACACGTGTACGTACATATATATATATATATATATAAGCCGTCGCGCGATCGGGCTTCGGCGGCTTAGCGGCGACCCCCGGGGGTATCATAATACTCGTTAAGCCCGAGCGCGAGACGCATTAAGCGGATCATATCATTCGTAAAGACGCGCCCGGTTGCGCAAGACTGGACGGCGCTTTCTTGAAGGCAAGCGACTCGTTGGTGGTGGTGGTGGTGCCCGCCTGCACCGCCACCCTTTGCGGGTTCGGGGAAGAGAATTGGATATGGCCGGCCGAAGAATGGGGGCGACGTTTTTGCCGTTCGAGGCTCCGGTCGAGAGGAAGGTGCAATACTCTTGGTATTTGAAATGATAGATTAGCAAAGTAATATGAAGTACGATAAAATTAATTTCTAAAACAACTGTAGCCCTCGAATCGCTGTATAAACACGTGATCAGCCCTTGCGGAACATTGAAATTTCCTCAAACGAAAGAGGCCGCCCGCACGCGACGCGATCCCGGTCGAAAAAGAAAGCCGCTTAATAACAAGCCTGCGCACAATGCAAATACCGTCCAAACAAACCTGCCATAACGATCAGATTCGCCCGCAGCCCGAGCGACACCCGAAGCCACTCTGCGTCATGCGCGAACAAAAAAGAGAGAGAGGCGGAATCGCCCTTGTCAACGTAACAATGCAGGACGACGCCCTCGAGGTCGTCGTAGTCGTCGTCGTCGCGTCGTCGTCGCCGCGCTATCGGAAATCACTTTCGTCCTCGGGCCTCGAGAGAGAGCCTCGGCTCTCTTTCTCCGCGCGGCGTATACACGAGCCAAGTATCGGACTCGAGCATCTGCGCGCGGAGGAGGAGCGGTCAGGTCGCCGCGCGCGGAGCGTCCTCGTTTATTCGCCCCGGTGTGCGCGCCTTGTAGATTGGGAGGGATGCCTGGCGGTGTGCCTTCGTCTCGCGATGCTCCCTCGGCTGCGGTGTATACCTGTACTTAATGCGAGATTAACCGATCGGGTAATGATTTATTGAAATAAACTGAATTTATGCTCCTTTTTCGGTAAGAGATATAATGCGGAGGTAAAGTGAATTTAAAAAAGCAGATTTCGCTTGGTTGTTGACCTTCTGGAGATTGTGTGATAATGCGCAATGAAGTCATAAGAATATGTTTCGGATATTACTTTGCAGTTGAAAACACGAGACCTGACAACAAGAATCGTTTAATTTCGTAAAGAATTTTCATTTCCTCCGGAACAATCAAACGCGTTAGACTCATTCGCGAAATCTCCAAGCCAGCGGGTAATCCATCTGCCCATTTCCCGTCTTACATGCATCCCACTCGAGCAGACGTGCACGAAGCAAAACGCCCCGAAAGAGGCCGAGTGCAGCGCAGCACGCCCCGAAACAATCTCGAAATACACGTATACCACCTCGCCCGCTGCACAATTCGCGCCTCGTTATAATAATCGCTCGGCGCAGCGGCGGCGGCGGCAGCGTTCGCTAACTAAGTACACTTGTTAGGCCTGCATTTATGACGCGAGGACTCGGCGCGTGTATCGCGATCGAGGATGTCGCATGCGCGAGAGCGACACTCGCGTCCTCGTCGTCGTCGTAGTCGTCTTGTTAGGCGCGAGCTCTGCGCCACGAGATGTCCTCGTTATCGCGCGGGAGGAGCAGCTAACAACGGCGACTCGGGAAAGTATGCACGAGCAAGGAGGCCGAGATTACGAGGATTGATAATTAAAATTCGAGGGGCTGCGGGCCCTGTAGCCGAGTGCACGAGACAATATGGGAACGTGTTGCTTTCAAAAGAGCAACGTGCAGATAATAGTTTTGTATTTTTGAATATTAGTTTTTCGGTACGACCTATTTAATTTGTATCTATTTTTCTATCACTCAGACACAGTAAGAGTCCGTTTGCTTGCAAAAGCATTTTTGCGACGTAACGAAAAATCTACTCTTTCTTAAAAAAGCACGAGAAACCGAAGCAAATCAGCGTCTTTTCTTCCCCGTAAAATACGAATCGGCGCGCAGTAAAGAAGGGCGCATCCTGCCCGGAGAGACATTAGCGAGGGAAGCGCAGCGCCATGCATTATTCAGCCGAGAGAGAGACTCACGCACGTCGCGACGCATCTTAGACGGGGGAGTCTGGCGCGCGTTGCGCACACCTTTATTGCCTCGGAAACGCTTGAAATAAGGTTCTCACGCGAGATCGCGACAAACTATTGCAGGTTGATTCCCGAGCGAGCGGCGAGGATCGATTGCGCATTTATTGCTCGGTGCACATGTCGCCGAGGTACTTATTGATTTACGGCGGTGGTTGTTCTTTTTTTCTTTTTTAGCTCGTGCGGTAGCTTCGTTTGCGAGAGGAAGGCGGTAACAGGAGCGATTGATGCTTAGGGCTTGGGAAGTGGAACTTTTTCATATAGAAACTGATAATTGTGATTTTATGTGACGTAGGATTTTAATACTTACCAGTAAAAGTAGGGTAAAGTAGAATTTTAAAGGACTGATCAACTACTCACCTGAAACACAATGAAAAAGGAAAATTTAATATATGCGTGAGGGAAATCGAATAAGAATTTAAAAAATTAGTCATGAAAAATAATCTGAGATAAAAAAAATTGTATACAATTGTAAAATATGTGGTCCAAAACATCATTAATGTACTGTGTGTATACAAAGCAGCGATTCAGCAACTTAGAGCTCTATTTTAAATGGCAAAACAAGTCAGTAGTAGATCAATAAATGGTACGTGATATGATGTGTTTTGAAAAAGAACACGTCTACTTATTGATGAGAGCATGATTGATGGAGAACATCGGACGGATTAATCCAATAACAGTTCTAGATAACAGTTCTAGATAAACCGAACGAAATCTGCTAGTTATACTGTGCATTAAATTTTAGCATCTCTTTCGAGTGAATATTTTAAAAGTTTTCCAATACTTCAATGAGCCAAAGTTTGTTTTAAACACAAGAGGGCCAGGAATTTTCTTAAAAACACGGTCTTAATTTAATTTTTTCTAACGTCACAATAAATCCGTTCTGACTCTCCAGACTCAAATCCAATAACTCCACGGCCGGCATCTCATTAAATCTGAATAGAGCAGCGTTAAAAGGGTTCAAAATTAAATTAAAAAAAGCAAAAAGTATATATAGCCGAGGCAACAAAGTAATGAAAGCCCCGCAAAGTCCAAAGGAAGAAAAAGGTCTCCGGGAGGGGGTTCTTTGAACTCTCTCGCACTGCAGGCGATGACTTCGCGAATAATCCGTACATTCATACACGCACAATCGCCGCGTATTTCGAAAATCGCGGGCGCGCCTACTCCCCTCCCATTACTATTATTCGGCGCTTCATTAATTCTCGAATCGGCCGTCGTGACTGGCCGAATTATATCGCCTCGGAAAAGACGAGCGAGAGGCTCTAACGAATGCATTCATTCAACACCTCGTTGCTCCGTTCTGTATATGCGTTCGTTTACGCTTTTCGAGGCGACTTTTGCGAAGCCTCTTTTTTATTGCCAATGTGGGGGGAGATGGTATCTGGCTTTTGATGCGGCCAGCATCTAATTAGCTGCGTGACAATCGGGAATTTATTTGTGGGAGTTGCGAGGTGCTTGGGACGTTCCTTCATGCGGGGTTTTGCGAAATGTACAATCGATGATGTGCTGTAAGCGTTTCACGGCTATATTGTTCGCCTTCATTTACCGGTTTAGGAAGAGTCAAGTAAATTGTTTCTAATTAAATTTTCTACGATTTCAATGATTATGTTGTGTACTTCATTATCATTCAAGTTACAATCTTAATATCAATTTTAATAACATTTATTATTAATATCAATCAAATTATTTTAAAATGACTAAAAACATAGCTCTATCAGTTTTATCTTACAATTTCCTTTAGAATTTACTAAATTTTATCAATTCGCGATTAATCGTTATCTTGCAAATATTTTTTATCAAGTTTTAAGATATCAAAACTTTGCTTTATTCCTAATAACAAGAAAACAGTAACAGTTTCTTTATTTCGACTGGCTGCAATAATTTCAGTCAAATCAAATTGCTCCTTTCTAAAGGTAAGACTTGCTTTCAATAATAATTGTAGATAGAATTGATAAACAAATCAACTAATACGTTCAATCACTCGTCCCTCGGCAGCATTAATCAAAACTTTGATACGAAAAGCAATACAGGAACTTGCGTACGTTTTCAATTTAAAAAAGCACGAGGTCACGTCGAATGAAAATGTAAACGATCGTTTATGCAAATACCTCGAGCGCTCCGATGCAAATAAATCGCACGGAAAAAATCACGTCTGCAACCTACTTTACCAATATCTCAATTCCAACAATGGGCTCCTATCTCCTCCTCCTCTCTCTCGCTCTCTCTCTCTCTCTATTCTTTCAGGGAGATTGAAGAAGTCGCGTCAAGGCGCGCGACTGCAGCCATCGCTTGTAGACCTCAGGCCGAGCAAACAATGTATCTATGCCCCAATTTCCCTTATCTGAGGAACTAAAACTCCTCTCCTCCTCGGATTAACATCGACGCGAGGGAAGCGGCAGGAGAGATAAGCGGAGAAAGGGATAGGGAGGTAATTCAAACTCGTGGGTGGCTGGGAGAGTGGATTCTCTCTTTCGAAGCGCGCGCGTATATATAAAAGCCGAAGCAGGAAGAGGATGCGGCCATTGTTTAAGAGTCAAGGAAGTCTTCTTCTTTCGCATTCCCTCTCGATCCTCCTCCTCCTCCTACTCCCCCGCTTCGCAACAGCACCTGCTCGTCCCCCCCCCCTCTCTCGCAAGTGCGCGCACACTTGTCGGGCCCGGAGAAAAAAAATCCGATTTATTATTTCGCCCCGCGGGAAAGCTTTCTTCTCGTTACATTCGGGCGCGCGCGCCTTGTAATGAAGTACCCGCGCGCGGGTATATCGCCGCGCCGGGAAGGTAAAAAGCCGGGGAATTAAAGCAGCTGCCACATAAAAATCAAAGCGCTTTAGGAATTGAATTCATCAGCGGCGAGGGAGGACAAGAGTGATGGTTAAGAAATGAGAAATATGCCCCTGCCGGAGCCTCTGTAATTTTCGGCGCAGGATGTATCGAGGCTCGTACGAAAATATTATAAGACTTGTTTTCGTTTCGAAGCATGTTCTGTGCTGTTCTTTTTATTTATGCGTCGTTTTACTTAATTTTATAAAACTTTATATTATAAGTTTGTTTACATTACTAAAAACGCGTTTACTAATTATTCACTTTTAATTAAAAATATTTATGTCAAGATCGATTAATAATATTCTCAAATAATACGTGTCAAGTATCTTCATCATCGCTAAGAAAATAATCATTAACATAAGCAAAACTATTGGAAGCGATCATCGCAACTTGAACAATCGTTAGCATAAAATTTATTTGTTTACAGCAATAAAAATTTAGCCGCCGTAGACGATCAATTAAATCTCGACGCGCGCTCTAAAAATAGCAAGTATGTACAAACACGAATTAAAACCCCAGATGCACTTTAAACCGATCAAAATCCATCAGCTCGGCGGCGGACTCGCGAGAAAACGACTAATCAAAGCGGCAACGAAGCGCCTATTGAGGCCGAATCAACTGGGCGTTCCTTTCTCCGCGGGCAAGACGGGCTTATTGTCGTCGGGCTTGGCCTCGTGAAAAAAGAAGCCGCTCGTCATCGGCGCTAACGAAGCTTTGACTCTTCTCCATCAAGTTCGATCATCCTCCTCCCGTCCGCGGCGGCGTATTGCGCAACCTTCCTTTTTTCTTTTTTTTGCATCGCGATCGCCGCCGAGATAAGATGCCCGATAAGAATGCCGGGGATGATCCTATTTGACTGATAAATCTCGACCGGCAGGAGGTAATCCAAGCCGCACACAATACTATCGTCGCCGGCGCGCGTGCGACTTTTTTTTCTTTTTTTTTTTCTTAAGCGAGAGGGAGATCCGCGTACGGAGGGAATTCAAGAGGCGTTAAATAAAGATTAATGAGATTTGCGCGTGTCATCGGTGGTAGCTTCGCGCTTCTTGTTTGCGCGATTTCGATAAGATCTTGGGAGGCATTCTGTGGGATTACTTTTAACGCGCGGATTTCGTCGACTTATTCGTGTTTTCGTTTAGCTGTTATATTCTAAAGCCTAATCTTAATTTTCAATTTCTTAAATTCAATAATAAAAAGTGATTTCCGGGTAATATTTTTATTCCTATTATTTATTCATGAAAAAGTTCTTTGTGAGTAGATTTTGAAGCAGAAACGTCAGTAGGTCGGTTAATTAAATAATAGATTTTATCTTTTCTACTATATTTCAGCATTTAGAAAGACATATTTATAACGACTCTATTTTTTCCTGCAAAAAGTAACGACACACAAAGTATCATCCCGCTAGTCATTACATTTTAATATTGAAATCTCTAATATTATTCTCTTCCGCTGAATGGAGGACAAAAGCTTTTCCATGTCGGTGTGTTCTTCCTCGATTTTTCCCGCACCGTAAAGGAACACTCCCACTTTCCGATCGGTATCCCTCTCGAATCGCGGGAATCAACAACACCCGGAAGCCCGTAAGCCGCTTTACAAGCTCGAACACTCGAAATCAAAGAAGCTCGCTCCTTCATCAATCATCGTTAGGACTTTATTATCCGCGAGAGCAGCGGCGGTAGGCGGAAGCTGCTCCTTCCGTCGCGCGGTAAACTGCACGCGAACGCGCAGCTGGAAATTGTCGCGCGCATTATCATTTTCCGGGAACTGCGGCCGCGCGCCGCGGTGGTCGAGTTTGGTCTATTGTATAAGCGGCGATGCCGAAAAAAAGGCCGATATGCAAGAACTTGATATCATCGACGACTTAAGGCTTGCGTCTGGTTTTGGATGTTTTTCAAGTTTTTGGAACTGGCGTGATGCTCATTGGAAATGAGTTTGTTTTTAGAATTTACACGTTTGCATATTGAAGCATTTCGGTGACTGATAAATTATGCAAATGGTTGTTTGTGATGTGCTGAAATTAATGAAGTGCTTTTGTGTAAACTTTGATTAAATATTTATAAAAGTGTCTGGGAAAATTTGTGCAGTCATTGGATTTGTAAAAAAGATTTGGTTTTGTATTGTAAAACATGTATATAGATTGTATAGCTGAAAAAATGGAATAAATTCAAGAGCGAACATTTAATTAATTAAAATGTAAATGCCGCTTAATAAATGCAATAAAACTTTTTAATTAAAATCAATTGGAGGAATAAATTTTTTATTGGAATGATTAAAATTGTAAAGAACTTTTTTACAATAAAATCATCAATTTTAACAGACTTTATTTACCACCGACCTTCACAAATATAATTGAAAGAATTGCTATGAAATATTAAACCTTCATTCTTTAAATTTTTTTAACAATTCTCTAACGAATAAAGTTTGTTTTATAAATTTTTTATTTAAATTTTTTTGAGACCTTAACAGTACAAAACAATAGTATTGTTCCATATAATTGCAAAATAAATATTTTCACTGTTAGTTAAAAATACAGGTTTATTTTATTAAAACGCGATATAAAGATAACGTTAATTTTATAAAAAAAAAATACAGCAAAATACAATTACCTAACCTGCGCTTATGAAATTGAATACCGTCCAATAATTTAAAAAAGTAATCAGCAAAAAAGATCAGTCATTCGAAAAAGCCAAAAATCTTTTTACTCAACTCCAGAAACCGTTAAAAATTAAAATTCGCAGCCGCAGCACCGCCTCCGCCTCCAGATAGATCAATCGCCGCCGAAAAATCGCTTAAAAGCTGGTTAATAGTGGGTCCCGGGCCATTGTCTTATCGTCCTGGCGCCGTTACGAAAAACCGGACGAAAAGCCGGGCCTGCCCCCTTCTTTAAATTGTTACCGCGAGAAAGTGCAGCGTAACGACGCGTTCATTGATATACTCCCAATTCGAAAGGGGAGGAGCGCAACGGCCCACGCGAGGAGGCGAGCGGAGGTGCAGTGCGATTGTTATGACGGCTGATAAGCGAAATTTGAGAAAGGTGGATCGTAGGTGAATGTTTATGGAGAGTGCAGTTATACGGCAGGCTTAGCTGGGATTTCTGCTTCGAGTGGGAAAGACGTTTGAAATGGGGGAATGTTTGTGGGTGGAGAGACATTTTCGTGTCGAGGCAAATTTAAGTTAATCGTGGTTATCTATTGTGGCATATATCTTGCACGCGAATATTACTTTCTCTAAAATCGGGATTAGTTATGGGTACAACAGTAGAGATCAATGGAATATTTTATTGTCTGCAAAAATGGTTGGAGAAAGTGAATTGAAAAGCAAAAGTCATTAATGTAATGTAATATAATTTGCTTTAATAAGTTCGAAGTATGAAGTATGTTTATAAAATGATTATTAAATAAATAGTAGCTATTCTATAAATAAAATATATTATTTATATTCACAAATGGTTTTAAAAAAAAATTGTCTGTGTTTTCTACAAATCTGACATTTTGTAATGTCAATATTTTTGAGCGACGGGGCAATATCGATATTAAAATTAAATATTTGCATGTCATGTAAATGTTTGATAACTCGATACAACTCCAAAACCCGGATGTCAATTCACTTATTACATCAAATCAACAAATTTAACACATCCAACGTCGTGCAACTAGATATCGCTTCATTAGTTGTTCCAATAAACACGTCAAATTTCCCTTTTAATAGCGCTAATTACGCGTCATTAATAATTCTTCTCCGACCTTCAATCAATCACAGTGTTCCCAGTCTCCAACTCCAAAATTATCAGCCCCAAAAAAATGCACAATAATTCGAATGCTAATAAGTATCGCGCGCAAAGCGAACAATGAAACTGTACGGAAAGGCTGGGGGAAGAACACCGGGAGGAAGAACTATACGAGCGGGCTCGTATTTCTCGGAATGGCGCAGATATATAAAACGTTCTCCGGCGAGAGGCTGCGGAATAATATACGGCCGCGGACCGAAGGTAAACGGTCGCGAGCCGGCACGGAAAAGAAGGAGCTCTCTTCAGCCGCGGCGTTTAAAGCAAAGATGCACGCAGACGCGCAGCTCTCTTTTTGCCCTTTCACGCGGCTGTCCTATAGCCTTTTTTCCTATTTTTTTGTTTGTTTTGTTTTATTTTTTTTTGGTTGTTTTCTTGCGTTTCTGTACGAGTTTGTGGGTGAATGTTTCGTTTAATGACTGCGCTTTTAAAATTATCAGGCAATATTTATGATACTACTTTTTTGTATTGTATTAATTTGAATTAATAATTTATTGTATTGATAATTATTGCATTAATTATTGTACAAATACCTTTTTTACTGCTTGTCAAGAATGAACTAATAACTTCTTTTCTGTTCAACGTATACAAATAAAAGAGAAGCAGTTCGATGAATGGCAAATGACGAAAATAGTATCTCAAAAGATACGAAGAGGCCAAAATATTGAATTTTGACCACTGCATTATCTGTTCCTTGAAAATATAATCGTCGCTCTTTCATTCGCTTCGTTTTGTAAACGGGAAGCGGCAACGGAGATAACTGTGATAACTGAAAACATTTGCTTTTTAGAAGACGCCTCCAGTCGCGTTCTGTACGAGCCTTAAACCTCTACTTTGCGCTCGGTTTCGGTCCCAAAGAAAAGTACATAACGTGCCACTGAATAGGGGATTAGAAAAGTTCAGTTAGGAGTAACTACCGCTTAAGTGGACCCGATGATGGTGGGAAACGCGAGGCTGTTTATGTATTTCACCTTGATTTCACTTTAAGCCTAATTTATGGTGGTCGAGGATGACGCGCGCAGATCTTGGGCTTTCTGTGAATTACGTGGATTATAGTGTGATTCTACGAATTATAAATGATTGCGTAAGTGTTTTTAAGCGATAATTAAAGACTATTATTTTTCGAGGGATGCCCGAGAGTTCTTTAACTTCCTTTAGAGTAGACTCTGGAAAATATAAACAAAATTAGATTATTTATTTTAAACTTGGACTAACATTAATATTATTTCGTCTATAGATAATATATAAACAGTTATTTTAAAGAATTTCATTTCATACTAATCTTTGTAGCCCTTTAGTTTTTTAATGAATGATAATTATTTTTGATTACGTAAAACCTTATGTACGTAACCTTAATTATTATTTCGAATGGCACAAGCAATTTAAAAAACAACCACTTAAGTTGACAGTAAATTTTCACGTGCGTTTTCATTACAAAAATATTATTATGTGATGCTTGGCATTGAAAAACCTAAATACATAATTTACCATACGCAAATAACTATTTTTAAACTTTAAAATTTATGTTATTGAGACGAGTCTAGAGCTTTTTATAAAAGTAAGTAAAAAAAAAGCAACTTCCTCAATGTATTTATTATAGAAATATTTGTTTGAAGGCGGAAAAAACATTAAACGTAACTGCTTATGATTTCATTTACTAATTAAAGTACACTTAATTCATTTATTATTTTCATAATTATTATAAACGTACATTTACCCAGAATTATCTCTAAAATGAGTACGAAAAAAATATGAGTAAGACCAAATTTCACAACTTTCGACATTCGAAACAATAGCAGGTCGTGTGAAAACTAGCATAGATTTAAATAATTTAGAATATTAAATAATTTAGATTTGAGTAATTTAGAATTTAAATATTAGCATAGATATCGCACAATGTGTCTAACGCGTTTGTCAATAGTTCTAAAGCAGAACAATCATTCGGCAATAAAGATACAACCGAAGCTGAATTAATTACAAAAATCCGGCATGATCACCCCATTCCAAAAAATCGCGCATCACTCCCAGGACACGATAACGAGGACTTTCGGGCCTCGAAATGCGTCCGCGAAAAAAGCCGGAGCTCGCTCGATATTTAGTCGAGAACAAGTGTCGAATATCCCGCAGCGACAATAAAAAGCACACACAGAAGCTCGTCGGCGAATAACAGCGCGGCCGCGGCGATAGGCGCTCATTGAGTCTCTACGCCGCGGCTTTGTTTACGACTGTGACGTGTACCTTATCTATGAACGAAAGAAAAAAAAAAAATTTAATCATCTCGTCGGCTCGGCGGCTCGGCGCTCCCGGCGTTAACTCTCGCGCTCTTATTCGCAAAAACGACGGGCTCGCCGCGCGACCGGAGCCTCCCCGGCTAGTTTGTGCCGCACAGTTATGAAACCGACAGACGCAGATAAATACGGAGGCGGACGCAAATAGAAAAGCGGGACTTTGCACCGATTCCCGATAAAGTGACCCGTGCCGTTTGATAATCCCGAGGATAAAAAAGAGTTCCCCGCCGTGGAAGGGGGAGGAGGAGGCAAATATCCTCATCTCGCGCGGCAACTTCTTGAGCAAACCGTGGAGAGAGGCGCGCGGCTGAATAACTTGAATTTTAATACGAGCCGGCGGCGGTGCCGTTGACGGAATAATTTAGCGAGAAACCGGAAAGCAAACATTTTAAAAAGTTATCGCTCGAAAGGGAGAGGGAAGAATGACACGGGAGATTTGTTTTCGTTTAGCCGCCGAATGAGCAGGAGTCGAAGTGCCGCGAGTTTTGACGGTCTTTTTTTTTTTTTTTTTTTTTTTGAAGAGTCGAGAGCTCGAAGCTAAGTGCGATGCGCCGCGGCTTAATGTATTCCGAAAGTTGGATGACGAGGGAGAAGATTCCAGCGCGGGAGGCGTTTTGAATTTTGGAAGATAACGTCGGATAACCGAGCGTGAGTAAAGTGTGTTTTATGAGGAGGTGGATTCTACGGGCTTAAATAATGTTCAAACACTGCTTACTCTTTTTTACGGAAAATTCTTAAGCTGCATTAAGTAATTGGATTTAATCTTTTTCCTTTTCATATTTCGATTTTTCATACACTGAGAAAAAATTTTTAGTAAAAATTACTATACCCTTTTGTAAAAATTATTATACTATATAGTAAAATTTAATAGAATTATAGTAAAAATTATTACAAAAAGGTATAGTAATTTTTATTAGGACATTTTTCTCCGTGTATTTATTTCTATTTTCAAAAAGGTGGCTAAATTTGTTTAATCAACAGAATCTTCAATGTTAGATTTTAAAAATTATTTATTTTGACGAAGAGCATTTGTGAACTTTGATTCATTACGAAATGTGGTTCATTAGCAAAGCATTTCATCTCATTAAAACGATAAAACGCTGATCCGTTTTATTGTGATGAATGTTGATTAATTCGCTTCTGTCTGTCTGCCTAACGCATTTACACTTTTCACATTTAATCAAAACTATATATTTTCAAAAACCTTTGTTCCCTGGTAATGCACTTTTTAATAACGCAACGCTAAAACTTTATCCCGTCAGCGTATCTTCATTTGTCATAATGCAGTATTACAAAAGTATGTTACAAAGCCAAAATATTATTATTTCGTAACCCTATGCCATTATGCAAGTTTCAGTCTGTCGCGGTCGATATACTCGGCTTATTTTTGTCTCATTGTGAAGCAAAGCTCGAAGTAATTTATTTAATTTTTCATTCAGAGACAAATATTTCCTGCTTCCTGTAATCATCGTACGCGCCAGCGCAATTAGAAGCGCAATTATTTTATATTCGAAATTTTACTGCAAAAGAAGCTCGCGAAACAATTGCAGTATATATTAAAAATTGCGAACACTTTCACACTGGTTCACATACGATAAATATTAATAATCTCCGTAGCTCGTCAAACTAACGCGTCCCTGGAAGTAAAATGACAGTTTTATTACTTGTAACTTAAAAAAACCATAAAGTTATTTCAAAGCACGCTTTAAAATAATCAAATTGCATAACCTCCGCGAAGATATTTACATTGTTGGTAAAGTATTACACCGATCATTACATACCTAGTTTATTAGCCGGTGCCATCGGCGTCGCCAATAAAAAGATCTCCATCCTCAGTGATAAAGATTTCACGGCAGAGGCTTCCTTAACGTCCAGCAATTGAACTGTTTATAGATACAGGACTGGAGTGATGTTGGCAAATAACACAATACATTGACGACGGCTATATCGATTCAAATAATTTTTTCGCGCATCTGTCAGAGCCGAGCCAACGGCGAGCCTGTTTTCCTTCTCGCCAATCCCGTCCTCCGCGTTCGCTCGGGATGATTGAATAAGAATTTCTTAGTCGAGCTCGGACCAGCGGAATATCGGCACAAACAGTACGCGGCGACGATCGGCGACCGGCGAATCCCGGCGAGGACTACTTATTTTCTGAGCAGCGACCACCACAGCCAAAATGTGTAAGTACCGCTTGATGTTGAGGGGACGGCTAATTTTTCGATTTGATTTTACCGCTTTTGAGCTTCGAGCACCGAACATTGAGAAACGAATCGGATCGATGAGAAGATTGTGAGCGCCGGGTCTTTGACCGAAAAAAGAGAATTGAAAGGAGGATGATTGAGGTTTCGCAGAAATTTTCGCGACAAAGATGAATTACGTATTTCGCTGCACTTTTTGCAGTTATTCCTATTCTCATAATATCAGAATAGGTTAACTTTTTTTTTGTAAGGTTAAATTGACGTGATTGGAAAAATAAGCAGTTTCGCATTCCATTGATTATTTTAGCATTGCTGTTCATTCTGTAACTTACTAAAAACACTTTATTTGAAAACTCTTTTTAAAAATTATAACTGATACAAATATGCATAAATGTACAATTTTCATTTTTTGTAAATTTTTTCTTACACATTCAATTTTTATATCTACGAAGGGGAAAAACTTACACCTTATTAAAGTCTTATTTTAACGTTTCGTGGTTTTACTCTGTAAATGTAAATACCCTGTCGGAAAGACCTGGTAAAATGGTGCAAATACACACATATGACCCGATACCGGTATCGGGTTATATGTGTATTTGCACCAATTTTACCAGGTCTTTATAAGGTTTTATCGGACCTTTCAAGTAGGGTAATCATTGTTAATGTTAAATATTGACAACGTAAAATAAGTGAATAGTAACATTCTCAATAAGTAAATATTAATATAAATTCTCTCACGTAATAAGCGAACTATTTACTTGTAAAAATAGTAAATTATTCACTGAAAGAACAAGTAAAAATAAAATTTCAATAGTTTTTAGTTTTTTCACAAATATTTTGATTTACTTCAATTTATGTATAAAAACATAAAACATTTAATAGAAAAATGTTTGAGATCATGAAATTTAAACGAAATTACGAAAGATTGCTTTTCACTTATTCAAAGTAAGTGAAAGATGTATTCACTTATTTAGACTTAGGAGTCTCACTAGTTTGGGTCACGGATTTTGGTTAAAACTTTGAGCCCAATTTTCTTATGGCAAATAAATAAATAAATTAAATATGAGTTTGTTCGCTTTTTTGATAGAATGTCTTGATTTTATGGAAGCTGAACTACATCATCAAATAATAAAATATGAATTTTTAGAAAAATATAACTTTAGGAACCTCCTGCGTCGAAAATTTTGAGTATTAGATTCTAATATTTTGACTTTCTTCATATTTTAGTATGAAAAAACCATGCTCCAAGTTTTAATAAAATCCGTGGACTGAAACAAGTGAAACTTTCCTGGCTAGGCACTAATTAATGTTACTGCGCTTTTATAGTTTAGAATTCGCATCAACAAGAATGCAAAGATTAATCATGAGTTTTCTTTTATCTTTAGTTAAAGGCGTGCGCTTCCTTTTTGCGATCATGTTGTGCATCGCCAACATGATCATCTACGGACTGAAGGTTAACATGGCTGTCACTATAGTCGGCATGGTGAAAAAATCATCATCAGCAGTGCAGCCAGCCGGACCAGTGGAATGTCCTAATTTCCCAATCTCAAACAAAACGGATATCGAGGGAGAGTTTGAATGGACAACGGAGGAGCAGCAACTCGTTACCGCCATGTACTTTGCTGGGTACCTTGTTGGCATGTTCCCATGCGGATACTTCGCCGATCGGTAAATAAACTTTCTCTTAATAATAAAAAATTGCAAACGAGCGATTAAAAAAGTGATTGAACCGTGCAATGTATGAATTGTGACAAGCGATAGAGCAGAACGGTAGTTTAGGTCAGGGCCCAAAACTGAAGTTGACTGACCATGATTACATTCGTAACGTCATGCTCGATCGCTCCTTGATAGAGTCTAATTACTCTTATTGACCTTCCGTGATTCCTGTTGTATACAAATTCAAGCTACGCATTAGGTAGTGGTATAATATTTCATTGAACTAAACAAGATTTTAATCCAATTTTTTTAATTAAATTGTTTATTACCTTTGTTTGATATCCACTATGAATGGTAAATACTGAAGAAATATTTCACTTCAAATATCTCAAAAACTATCTATTGAATTTTAATGAAATTTTACACGCGTATTGCCTATATCAAAAACTATATTTCTGTAAATTTCAAGTCAATACACAAGGCTAATATTGAGAAGTTGTATCTCGAAAATTTATGGATGAACATTTTTGTCTGATCGAAATCATTCAACGCGTAGAAAAATATTAGCTCTACAAAAAAAAATACTCTAGTTATCTAATGAGCATTATATTTTGAAATTTTAAGCTTCAACACAAAAAGGGTACTGTTGGCGTGTGTCGTTCTCAATTCAGTCTTAACCTTGCTGGTTCCCATGTGCGCACCATATTTACACGTGTTGTTCGCTCTACGCTTCATGACTGGTCTAATAAGTGCAGCGAATCTTCCGATCGTGAACGTGTTGGTCGGCAAGTGGGTTGTCTTCGAAGAAAAGAGCATGTGGGTGGGCATAATCTATGCAGGAACGTCCCTGGGCACCGTCATCTCCATCGCTACCTCTGGTCAAATCATGCACGCCTTCGGTTGGAGGACAGTCTATTACGTCCACGGAATTCTGCCTTTCATCTGGTGCGTCGTATTCGCCATCTTCTTCGCAGATAATCCGGAGACGCAGACTCTTATATCGGAAGAGGAGAGAAGCTTATTGGTGAACTCGTACGGACATAGGAGTCCTGATTCCAGAAAAGGAAACATTCCCTGGAAGGCCATCTTCTCGTCTGTGCCGTTTATAGCGCTGATCTTTACAAATATGTTTGGTAACTTTGCTTGGTACTTCTTGCTTACGCAGATGCCAACTTTTATGAATCGGGTGCTTAGGTTCGACATCAAGTCGGTATGTATGATTATTCAACACAGTTCTAAAATATTTTCACAAACCTGTGCACATAAGCATCTTTATTTATTTTTTTTTTTTTTTAGAATACCACAATAACATGCCTTCCATACTTGATGAACGCGATTTGGAATCCTATTTGTGGCAAGGCTTTAGATTATGGCCGAAGAAACGGATGGTGGACTCAAACTGGTGCAAGAAAAACTGCTGTAGCATTAAGTGAGTCAAATTTTCTTATTTTTCAATCGCACACTTAAAAAAAGTCTATAATAATAATCTTTTTTAATATCTAGGCAGTTTACCGGCTATAGGGTTAATGATCGGGATTGCTCACATTGGATGCAATCGAGAGGTCACTGTAGTACTCTTGTGTTTGAGTATTGTTATGTCTGGAATGATCTTCATTGGACATTTAACAAATCAAAACGATCTGGCCCCTAATTACGCTGGAATTTTGATGGGTGTCACAAATACACCTGGAACAATATCTGCATTCTTTTTACCTTGGTTCACTGGCTACATGACTCGGACAGGTGTAAGTAAAACGTATTTAAAATATCTTTTTCTGTGTTTAATATCGATTTTTAAACAATTTTTTTTACTTAATAAGAGAGCTTTAAAATTCAACTTTAAATCTTAAAAATTTTATAATATAGTATAATATGCATCTAACAATTTATTCTTTAGCATACATTCGCAAACTGGCAAGTTGTTTTCTACGTAACCATCGTTGCACAATTTTTCGCCTTTTTGATTTTCACACTTTTCGGTTCGGGCGAAATTCAACCTTGGAACGAAGGAGCAGGAGGACCATAATCGATGTAAATTTATGTACATTATCAAAATTCAGAAATCGCAAGTTTACAATAAATTTTTATTACAAAATACGTATATAATTTTTTATTATAAGTAATTTTTATTATAAGTAATAAGTATTACGTTACAATGTGATAGTGATAGTGATTTCGAAAATAGAGACATTAGTAAATGTAAATATTAAATAATTACTTAAACAACAAATTTATAATTTTCTGTAAATAAGATTAACATATCAATTTTATTTGTAAGTTATTTTGTACGATTAATATTATTATAAATGTTAATTTAATAAATTGAATTTAATAATTTTATGATTCAGAAACAAAATGTCAAAATCTCCGATGAAAACCGCTCCAACCTCCCCCTTCTAACAAAACAAAATTTGAAATAAACAAAATTACATGAAACTTCAAAAGCTCCAATTTATCTGAAAATCATCCCGTTACACCAAACTCCACAAACACACCTTCCCGTACTTCACTTACAAACTCTAAATATTATCATTGATAACAGTCCCAAGCCGCCTCGAAGCAAAAAGCCTCTCTTAAAAAAAAAAAACAAAAAAAACCACCGCTTGCTTAGCATTATACCGTCCACATTAAAAACAGGCCAACTCCGCGAGCGCGCGCCTCGTCTCGGTATTAATTACATGCATGTGCGCCTTTAAAACTCCCGATGCGCGGGCGGGCGCGTTCACTAATTCATGAGTCGAATAACTTACCGATGAGTCCCATGAATAATGCCTCCGCGGTTCTACTTTAAACCAGCCCGGCGTCTGGGCGGGGGGAGCGAGAGATGATCAATCGAAGCGCGTCCGCGGGCCTCTTTCGCGCAGTTTTGTATCGCCCGGGAAATTGAGCCGCGCCGTCTCGTTTGTCAGGCGGGAGGAGTGCATTTTGCGCCGGGCTCTCGACGCTTTCGATGCACGGCGAGCGCGGCTGCTAGTTAGCAGGTGCGAGGAAAAGATGGATGGTGCTGCCTCGATGGGTGTTTATTGGGAGCCGACGGTTACTTTCGAGCCCAGATTCTCTGCATTTTCATCGAAATATAAACAAGACCGTTTTGATAGATATCGTGTTGGAGAAACGAGTTGAGCAATCAGGGTTCAGTTTGAATCGCGATGAAAAGTAGGCAATAAAATGGAAAATTATTATTTATATATGTTCTAGCAAATTTACTTACTGGTAGCTTACATTAGTTTAGTAATCTAATTTGAAAACTTTAATTCCATTTTAATAAGAATTAATATTCAAAAAAAAATTAATAATCTCGAATCTTCCCAATAAAAATATCAATCCTTAGATTTCTTTTCTTGCAAAAAGTAAACCTCGCAAATCTGTCAAATCCCTCTTGATTTCTCAGCCTTCCACGTCATCCAGCCAAAAATAGCCGATCCTAAGATATTCCTCAATGCAAGACACCCCTTTTTCCCCCGCCGCCACGTCGACCCATTCAGCGAAGCGAGAGCGCGACAATTTTAGACCTTCAGCGAAAACGACATCCTCCCCGCAGATCCTCGTACAATCGAAACTCTCGGAGTCGCAGTCGGCGAATACCTCGTTGTGGCACCCCTGCCGGCGACTATTCGCTTTGCGCGTCGAATTCCGAGAATCCGGACGTGCGATCGACTCTCTCTCTCTCTCCCCTCGGCTGCGCAACACTTTCGCCGGTCGCCACGGCAGGAAACTATATCGGAACTCCACAATTAGAGCGGACCACCGGAGGCGCGCGCATCGCTGACCGGCCAATTAGCAGCCACCTGGGAATCTCTCTCTGTCTCTCTCTCTCTCTCTCTCCTCTTCTGCTCAATTAGAGTGACGCGCGCGAAGCGAAAGGCGTCGCGGACTAGGCCTGAAATATCGGCGACTATTTTTGCGCTTCCTCGCCGTGTGGCACTTCCGAGGAACCGATGGGGAATATCGGCCCCTCCATTTGCCGGACGCCGCGCGCTGCAAATAGAATGCCGTGCGTTCGGCGCGGCCGTCGCGCTTGTCATGTGGACCGCGCGCTTAACAATGCGGAGTGGTATTATTTGGAAGGAGAGGACGGATTAATGGGGAGTTTAGGCTGGAGAGGCTTTTTGGAACGGTCGTTTCGGCGCTGGCATGTAAAACGCTTCGTTTCAGATGGCGAATTGTGCGCGCGGGCTTTTTGCGCTTCTTGGGTCTTTCGGGAGCTGGGTAAATTAGTTCTATCCATGGTAACGCGTCCGGTCATTCATTGTGACTTTATTTAGCTTTAATTCATGAGATTTTGTAGAATGAAGATGGAAATTGGAAGGATTGGACGATTATTGGATAAAATTAAACTGACTAATAATAATTCAGTCTTGTTACGCCGAGCATCTATCAATGGAGCCTAGTGAAACAAGACCAAACGCGGGACAAAGCATTAGTGTCACTGAAAAACGAATCGCCGCCATCTAGCCGGCCTCTAAATTTCGCGCACAACAGTCCCCGTCGAGCAAATAAAAAGCGGAAGTAGCTCAGACGGGAATTTAATTATTCCCCCGTAACTGCCTCGAGTAAGCGTTACCAAGAAACCCGCTTAAACTAGAAAGGAAATTAATCAATCCCATCGCTCGTTAGTCGCACGCGTCGTGCGCGACCCTTTACCCCCGGGGGCGAGCGCCTCGCGGAGACGGAAAGAAGGGTTACTAAAACGTCGAGAATTGTTAATCTACCTCGCGGTGGGCGTCGAGAGGGGTGGCGGAATCAGGCGAGAGAGTCAAGTCGGCCGCGACGGCTCGGCCCTTTGGCCGCTTTCAGCGCCGCCGAGGAGGAGGTGTGCATGGTATTTGCGGCGCAGATAACGACGCCGGCGCCTTTTGAAAAACTGAGAAGAGGGAGATAAGGGCGGAGGTGAGAGGAATCTAGGGGAAGCGCGGCAGCGTTTAAGAGAGTTTACGCGTTCCCTGTCAATTTTCGAGGCTTAGCTTTTGTTTCCTCGGCTGAAATGATGGTTTTAGATTTTAGGGGAATTCGAAACAATAAAAACTGGGGTTCCACAAGGAACTATATTAGGACCTTTGCTTTTTATTCTACACCAGTTATTGCCACTGGCAAAACATGGAAAGAGGTAGAAATTATAATGAATAAATATCTTGAAGAAGTGTCAACTTAAATAAATTAACATTAAATGTAAGCAAAACAGTATTTATAACTTTCGGAAACTACCGCGATAGCGTTCCTAAAAATTTAGAGATAAAAATAAATAACGAAAAACTAAATAGGGTAGAAAAATGTAAATATTTAGGAATTATTTTCGACTATAATTTAAAATGGAATGAACATATTCATTACACCATAAAACGGACAAGATACTTAATATTCGTCTTTTACAAATTAACTAAATTTATGAAAATAGAAACATTAAAAATGATCTACTATGCTTTCTTTTATCAAGGCGTGCGGGAGCGCGCCGAAGGCAAGTACGTGTAGTGTAATAAAATATGGTATTATAGCGTGGGGAGGAGCCCAAAAACAACCTATCACTAGTGCAAAATATTCAAAACCGATTACTGAAAGTTGTATACAAAAATACTTTTGCTCAGAAAAAACCTATGAACTTAACACAAATGTATGCGTTAGAAAGCGTCAAATATAAATACAATGAACTGAAAAATATATGTATGTATAAAATCAACTAATATTACCTAAATAATATTACCTACAATTAGAACATATTAGAACATTTGTATTAGAACATACAAAACTGTAAGTGACAAAAGCAGCAATATAAAAGCAATACAAATTTATAATCAACTGCCAAAAGAATTAAAAATCTTAAATATTAATAAAAAATCTTCACTAAACAAACTAAAGAAGTGGATATGTGATAATATATATATAATAGATAAATAGATAAAAAATGAAGAAGACTTGATCCTGTTATTATGTAACAGAGAGATTTAAAGTCCTTGGTAAACAGAGACAATTGTTAGAATTTAAAAGAATTTATATATTGTTAAAAAATAAAAAAAATGATTATATTTAGTTTTTAAGTTTAGTTTTGTAAGTTTTTTTTCTGTATTCCAGACCAGCGCACAGGAGATTTGTTCTCTTCGGCTGGATTACTGTTTTTGTAATGTAATGTAATATTACTCTGGTCAATAAATAAATAAAATAGAATTGAAAATTGACTAAGCAGATGAGATGCAAATAATATTAACATAATTTGCCGGTAATCATTGGTTTATCATTCCCTTGACATTGAATTCGATTGCAGAATATTGAATATTTTACTTCCCCGTGCAACATTTACGTTTCCCAGTACTAATAATTTAAAAACAATTTGAAAACAAATGATTAACCTCCGTCGTTTTTCCGAGCCCTCCCCAATTCCATTCCTTGCGTATTCACACAATCCAAATGCAAGCAGCGCGATAAATCGAGGCAGAAACGCAGCTCGAATCCCAAGCTCTCCCAGCCCCCCGTCCCTCCGAGAGAAGAATCACTCAGTCAGTCCCCCGAAAGAGGCCTTTCGACTCGATGACGAAAGGGCCTTAAGTCAGAGAGCTCAACAGAGTGTATAATCCTCGGAACGGCCGGCTCGGCGAGCGCATTAAAACGCACACGTATGAAGCCGCGGCGGCGGCGGCCCTCCTCCTCCCTCCTTGACGCCCCCCCGCGTGTGTGTAGTTCGTATGCACGCCGCGGCATATACCCCGATAACGGTACCGGACGGCGTCGGCCTACTTACATACATGTACGCAGTAAGCCGCGCCGCGCCGCACCGACCCGGTAAATACCTGCGCGCGCGCGCGTACATATACACACAGGCGACTCGAGATAATGCCCGCGCGCGACGCGCGTGCAGGAGTACACGCGTATGACTGGAATCCGCGCGACGAGGCGAAGATTCGTCATTTTTACCGACGAGCGACGACGGATAATAGGAAGCCGAGGAGATAGCCAAGGCTCGCGGGACGGTGTATCATCGCTATTTTAAAAGTCCCAGCTTTCGAGGACGAGAGTCCGAGGTGCGCTTTTCGCGGCTTGTTTACGATTTTTCTATGGGAATGTACGGGCGCGGCTTGGCGGAAGTTTTTTCTTGTGAATCACTCGGGAAATTGAGCTTAGCCGCTCGAGCCGTGCAGACGGAGGAAGAATTTTGAAGGAACGTTGTTTTGCTGGGATTTTTTGGCTCGAAGATCGGATTGGGTGGTTGCATGAGCTGTACGCAAATAATTTTTTTTTTTCAGAATCAACGTCGAGTGATTCACATTGGTACTGATCATTTTTATTCTCAGAAAATTCTTGAGCATTCCATTGGAAACCTCGAGCTCGATCCATTAGTCACTCCTTCGCCTTTACTGCTACATTTTTTCGCAAAAAAGTGACGAAAAACGCAATAACTGTGCAGCGAGCGTCTAGAATATTCCGCCAGAGACACGAGTAAAAGTCGACTCTCACAATCCGTCGAAAATAAACCAAAATCCTAAAAACAAGTGTGCATCGCAAAAAAGCACACAGAACTCCGCGATCCCGGACGTTTCGTAGCAACTTTTGATGAGCGCGCATCCAGTCTCTTTCCCGGCGCAATAATAAGCGACGAAATTGTACGCTTCTCCTAACGTCGAAGCGGCTGAAATTTCATCAGCGATTACCCGCCTAATTTCGCGATTGTTGCCGAGGCTCTCTCTCTCTCTCTCGGCGCGTTATCTCGAGCGCCCGGCTCTGAGAAAGCTCATCTACCGCGCAGCGGAGCGCCGCTCTATACGCGCAGGAATTTCGCAATTTGTTGGGGGCATCGGCGCAGAAGAAGAGGAGGAAGAAGGCAGCGGCACGATTCCGCTCGCTCGAGCGGCAAAAACCATCTGCGATAGGTCAGATCTGGCAATAAACCATTTGACAAATTGTTTTTGAGGCCTCCTTCCGGCAGTTGAGGCCCGGACTTTATTTGTTTCCGTAATTTACAAGTAAAAGCTGACTCGGCACGTTTTGCGCTTTAAGAGCCAATTTCGGTGCGGGCTTCGAGTGTATTTATAAGCTCTCGGGTAAAAAGCGCAAAACAAACGCATTCAAATTAGCCTCTGATAAGGCGATAAACCTGTTTAGGAGACCATTTTTTTTATTTTTTTTATTTTTTTGAGGAAAGGCAAACGTCTTATGCAAATGGATGATTAAGCTCCGTTTCGAGTTTATGGATAGTTTCATAACCGCGGAATTTGTATTCCGTAAGGAATATAAAAGTGTCATAATAAACATGATCTAACGTTTATTACCGCGCGACTTTAAATAGAAAGAATGAGACTTTCCTGCAATCCTATATACTCGGAAAATCGCTTTGTATTCCCGAGGCGCAAAAGTCGCCATCAGCTAGAATCCGATAGAAAAAAAAACCAGGCTCTTCCCTCGCGCCAACTCCGCTTAGCTTAACAGTAAAAAGTGCATTATAAAATAGCCATTAGGATAAAGCCAGTCGCTGAATTACGAGCGCGATAACGTCAAAGAGTTAGGTCGTTAACGATGATGTATGGCCCCGTCCTCGCCGCGGCCGTTGAATACAAAGAGACTGCAATTTTCGACTCGAATCCGATCGGCGATGCGCGCGACGTGTCGATGAACCTAATCCGGCGGCGCGCGGCTTGAAAAATGATCGGAGGCTGAAAATTGAATCGGCGGCCGTTCGTATATAATTTTCGAGGATAAAAAGAGCGAGAGAAGCGGCGACTCATCCTCGCGGACGGCCGCGCCACGTCATGCGAGCCTGAATAACTCCGTACGAATGTGTATATATCTCGCTTTACTGCGCGTTCAAATCTCCGGGGCCTCCGCTCGCCTCCGGACGCTCTCCGATGTTGTTTTTACGCGCGCTTCTTTTAATTCCTAACTGTTCTTTCAGCGTCGCGGTGACGGCTGTTGTTGTTGTTGCCGCCGGTTACGGAGCGAATTTTATTCCTAATCGAGATCGTACGCCGGTATACACGGGTGAGATGACGTCTTGCTCGCCGGTGAAGAGCTTTTTCCGAGCGCAAGCTCGGAGCTAAAATAAATACGAAGCTAAAGAAGTCGCTGTCGTTGCTTCGAAGAAAAAAAAATCCGTCGAGAAGCACAAAGCCGTTCCCCGAAAGATTAAGATCCAGTTTTGAAGAAAAAAAAATAATAAAAACCGAAACGGCCGCGGTGCCGGCGTATATATACAAGAGAGTGCTCGAAGACACGAGAGAGCACGCTGCACAGAGAGCTCCTTGCGCTCGGATCGTGCGCCGTAAAACTCGTCGTCCCGGCGCATCCTCGAGTTGTGCGCGCACAAAAGAAAAGGCGTGCGAAGCGTCTCTCGCGCGAGTGTGGCGCGCGGAAAGCGCGGAGGGAAAAATAACGCGACGAAACGAACGGACGAGAGCGATTCCCCGTATACACGCGGAGCAGCAGTGCAGGAAACCGCGTTTCTCGGGTATATATATACGTATATAGCTGTCTCGCGCGCTTGGCGTTCGTGCCCGTCGTCGACTCGCTCTCGGGCAAGGGTACCAAGATGGCGTGTTCGCCGACTCGTGCTCTTGAACCTCTCTCGCTCGGCTCGATTGTGTAATGGCGGCCGCCGCCACTCTCCTCTCGAACTCTCGCGGCGAGCCAGAGGTGAACGTCCTCCTCCTCCTCCTCTCCTCTCTCTCTTACGTTCCTTTTCCTCCTTTTATCTCGCGCTCGGCGCTGCTTGCTTGGCTGGGCAGAGAGCTCGCGGGAAAAATCCCGGGAGAGAGGTGTATAACAATGCGAATTGAATTTGCAGCGCGAGGCAGAGAGGGAGAGAGGTAGGCCGAGGAAAAATCTGAATAACGAGAGAGTCGCGAACTTGAAATATATAAACGACGGCCCTGACATTCTAACGTATCGCGAGAGCCGCTCGGGATGAAAGGGAGAGAGATATAGGAGGTGGAGGCGAAGAAAGGACTCGCCGGGAGATCGTAATCGGCCGCTCTCTGATATCGCGGCCATCTTTTCCAACTGATTGTTCGCCCCGCTGCCAGAGAGAGAGAGAGAGGGAGAGATGATAAAAAGCACGCGTGTCGGTGTAGGTATCTATACGTCGGAGAGCCCAGGAAACGAGGGGGAGAAGGGACATTGTTTCGTTATTAATGGACGAGCGAGAGCTCTATGAGTCGTGAATTTTCAGCGAGCCCAACCGCTGGAACGACTCTGGATGCTACGAAGCTTTTTTCTCGCTTCTCTCTCTCTCTCTCTCTCTCTCTCTCTTGCGGCTTGGCACTCTTTTTTCAGCCGTTACGGATGATATGTTCCTATATACCCTCAACCCGAGCGAGACACCATTTTCCAGGCTGCACCGCAGATCTCGAGACCAGCCTTAAGAACTTGGAAAGATTTCTTAATTAAGCCCTTGAAGCATCCTCCTCGCGCCGTCGGTGCGCGTCAATTAATTAAGGTGGCGAAAAGCTCTCTCGCGCGTCCGCGTCCTCGCCGAGCGTAACGAGAAAATGACGGGTAGTAGCGCTGAAAGTCGCCGTATTATAAATTGTATAAATAACCGCGCCGTAACAAGTTCACGAGCGTTACGGCACACACACACACACACACACAGAGGGGGAAAACGCCGGGCGATTTTCGTTTAATTAGCCTCTCTTACTCTCTAACAAAGGTCGCTTTTAAACGGCGTTACGGGAATGCGCGCTCGCGCGAGCGTGTATATACGTATACTCGTAGGCAACTAATCCGGGAGGCGGGAAAATGCAGCGAACGTGGAAACGCCGCTTATAATTAGCCCGAGAAGGAGAGCTTTATCGCGCCGCGAGGATCGACGAGACCACCGCGGCTCGCTTGGATTTACACGGGAACCAACTCGAGAGAGAGAGAGAGAGAGAGGGCTTCTCCGAGACGCGGCTGTTAATTAATTTTTTTTTCGCGCGTCTTTTTTCGTTACTTACGGATATCCATTTTATTACAGAAATATATCCGCTTTTATCGAGATGCCTGCTCGAACTCGAGCCCCCAACATCGAGCAAAGATTAATTTTTCCTTCTAAAAAGGAGCTGCTCGACCCCCGAGTCAGTCGCGGAGGACAGACGGCACCGCGTCGCGCAAAAAGAACGTACGAAAAATAAAAGCACCACGCGCCGACATTATTTAATTCCCCGAGCGAGCCATTCATCCTCCTAGCATCCTGTTAGCACGCGTATAGCCATCAGCTCGAGCGGAGAGTCCCGAGATCCCGCGGGGAAAAATACAGTAAGGGTAAGAGCGATACATTGGAAGCGGTCTAACAAGTCTCGCGGCGCCTGCGTCCGAGTGTATATACGTACCAGCCGCCGTACATAAAAGCCCCCGCGCGCGCCTCGAGGAATCGAAAGGCAAGCGCGGCTGTAAGCGCGAAGGAGACGGGAGAGAGAGAGAGAGAGAGAGAGGCCGAATAAAGCTCCGGAGGAGCCGCGATCGTAAGCCGAGCGCGTTCTCCGACTATATATACTTTTGCCGCGTGTACACGAGAGCGCCGAGCTCCACTGTCACTGCCACGGACTCCCCGCGAGAGAGAGAGAGCTCCGTGAGGTAATATCGGATTCCGTGCCGGCCGACGCCATCTTGATTTATTCCTAAGCCGAGGCTGGGACTGTGGAGGCTGGTTGGTTAGCCGGGGAAATGGTCGGAGAGAGATTTTCGATTTTCTTGTACGGAAATTCAGACGCTTCGCAGGACGATTTTGTGATATTTATAATGAGCCGGTGTTGCTCCGTGTATTCTGTCTATTATTCGATAATAATAATAAAAAAGCAGGTTTCGCTTTGTGATTTACTGCATCCAGAGACGAGGCGGGATAAAAATATCTTATATACGTTTTGTTATTACCGTCCGCTTCATCGAGCATTTGCACCTACTTTTCTGAATGAGTCACTTGTTTTGAAGACGTGCAGAAACAACTGCGCGAAACACGAAACGAGCACAGCACGCGGATATTATTTATGGGTTTGGCCCGCGTAATTTCCAGCTCTCTCTCTCTCTCTCTCTCTCTCTCTCTCTCTCGCATATGCGAGAGAAGGTGCATTGAAGGGGCGCGGAAAAAAAAAGAAAAATATGCCGCCGACATATGTTCTTTGTGTCAAGTTCACGAGACGCCATCACGCACCGGCGGCGCGAGGGAATTCCTAAAACGCCGAGCGAGGGACTTAATCGGGCTTCAAAGAGGGCTCGTTTCTATTACTTAGGCGGCTAAGTAGCGCCCTTCTAAACCGCGTGTTTGCTCGCGAACGCGGCTTTGACAAATCACGCTCGCGATTATTAAGAAACTAAGTAACCGACGTAAACATATGGCCGGCCAACTGTTGCAGACCGCGCATTCTTCTCACTTTCTTTCTCACGCGAGGATTGCGGTCGAGAAGTTTTGTCGATTCTGAAAAACACTTTTTTCCGAAATTACAGGGACCTCTAACTCCGGTTAAATGTTGCCTTTGCAGTATACGGAAAAGTTATTATTTCAATTAAATTTAGGCTTTTTTTTTATACGACAAAGGCATGAAAGTGGGGCTTTTTCACATAAGAACAATAAAGATTTAAATGTATACTGAATCTAAATAATTAAAGGCCTCTACAACTAATTGTTTTATTCACATTAAAATTAAAAATTCAACGAATAATTACGAACCAAAAGCATTTCTGCCCGCGGAGCTCCTCGGCAAATATTACGTTCGATTATCGCAATTCGCGCAATCCGCTCCCGCATTCCCCCCCGCCGCCGCTCGCATTTCAACCAGCCGATTAATAAAAGCAGCGAGCGCGTCGACGCGGAGGTCGCCGAAAACGGGCATCCGAAAACTCGCTCATTATCATTCGTCGCCCGGCCGATATAACAATCATAATCCCATCGAGCCGGTCGATCAGTCGGCCGGTGCATTATTACTCGGTGCCCCCGCGCAGCTCGGAATACAGAAGGAGGAAGCCGCGCAGGCGAATTAGCCGCGGCGGAGCGCCTTTGGAAGGTGCACGACCGAAAATGAGGCCAGCGGAGAGACCGCGGAGTAAACAAGTGCCTCGGCGAGGGACCCTCTCGAGAAACCACCGCCAACTACGGCTAGCGACTGCTGTTCCCTTCTCTTCTTCCTCCTCTTTCTCTCTCTGCCTCCTTCTTTCGCGGCTGGTTCGCGTGTATATGCGCGCGTAGTTGGTCTGGTTTCATGCCGGGATATAGTCGCCGCTCCCTAAGACGAGTTTGTCGGCGACGATTTTGACGGCGACCGCCTTTGCTTCGCTCTTTTTTTTTTTCGAGATCCTCATTATGCAAGCTTGATTCTTTGATTGGACTTCTTTCGGACGGTGACCGGATTTTTCGCGCGGAAATGTACGCGGGCGAGGTTTGCTAGGCCGGATTAAATTGCTATGCTTTTGTGAAAATTATTTCGTGCTTCCGAAGAAATTTGGAAGTCAAAACTTTTTAATCCTTTTATTAAGCAGCGAAATGAATTGCCCCATAAAAGACGTTTATACTTTTACAAGATTATGTACGCGCGGCGAATTCAAGTTCCTTCTTTTTCCTTATTGCTGAGAAAAAAAAAGAACACACAATATTACCCAGAAAAACTGTCCAATGTTTGCATTTTAATGCTCGAATTACGTTCGCCGATTAATGTCACATTTCGCGACTGCGACTAAATTCGCATTGAAATTCAAATGAATCGCGCTACATATATATATATATCTATATATTTAGGAGAGCCGCGGAATTAAAACTCCATCAGTCGCCGAATGACTCAGACTCCCCGGGATTCGCAACAACTTGACAATCTGCCGAAGAAGCCGCCGAAACCTTATTAAGGCGCATCTTAATGAAGCCGCGGCGTCGAGCACTGTTACTTCGCTCCGCGGGCGAAAGGTAATGACTTCATTCGACGCGTGACGACCTTCATAGTCGCGCGCGAAGGTGGACAATATTCATCCGGGCGGCCGTGTGTACGCGCATGACCGGCCGCCGACTCGATACGAATCTAATTGCAAGTTAATCAATCGGGCGGCAACATGTGCCGCTGTCGCGCTCGGGTTTAAATTGTTTTTAAGAACGGCGCGCTAGATTTAAATACCGCGCGGCGTACAGACGGCCGGTGTGTTTTCAAGATCAAGGCAATGCCGTCGGACAGGTGCGAGAGGAAAAACAAGCGCGGATCGAAGCGTGTGCATGTATAGTTATGCCGTATCCAGTTTCTATTGCGATTTAATGAACTGCTCTATCTCGGAACGGCGATTTTCGAATCGTGGACGATGACGATGGGTAAAAATAAAATTTCAGATTCCCGACGCGCGGCTGCCTCGCGACGTTTGGAATCTTTGCTTGCGAATGTAAATTTTGGTAATAAATTTGCCAGTTTTTTTTTTTTTTTTTTTCAGTTCGAATTAGATATTATGCCGCGCGTATTTGAGATACAGGGTAATTATCTTTTAGTGCGCCTCTGCATTCCGAGAGAGAAAAATATAAAACATAAGAATTGTACAGAAGTTCCTTGCGTTTCAATTAGCACATCTTCAAATTAAAAGCACTATTTAGTACAGTTGAAATCGACTTTGTTTTTTCCGAAATCACCCGAAAATTGCTTTCCAATTTAAATCGCACTCGACGTCCTCTCTCTCCGGTGTCGAAGAGAGAACCATAATATACCATTTTAGCATTTCTCGGCGAAATGCACCTCACGCACCTCGAGTCGTCAGGCGGCGAAATAGGTTTACGATCGCATTAGTATTCCCGCTTCGGCCGCTAGTCATACAGGGAGCCGAAGCGGGTGTTATACCCATCTCGAAATTCGATTTTCCGATGCAAAGCAGGAATCTCTCTGCAATAGAGCGCAGCCATCCGATACCGATTCCCTCCTCCCTCTCCCCTCCCCTAAATCTCGCGAAATCAGCGTCGTTCGTCGAAAAGCGTCCCTCGCCCGTGTCCTTGGCGGGCGGTTATTCTAGAAACTCGCAATGCGGAACAGAGCCGAGTCGCGCGGGGGGAGAAGAAACGGGAGAGGGGCAAAGAGAAAAAAAGAAGAGAAAAAAAAAGGACGAAGCAGAGCTCCCTCCCGCAAAACTCGATCGTACGGATCCTCGGGCGGAATATCTCGTAACATATTTTCTCGGGGCTCGGCGGCTGCGGCGGCGGCGGCGGCAGCACCGTCGTCGTCGCCGTCGTCGTCGTCGTCGTCGTCTTCGGCGCCGAGCGGCGAACGGTCAAGGCCACGGCTGAGCTGCGAGCGGCTTTAAAGCGACGAGGCTGCAGACTCGCGAAACCAGCTAGACTTTCTTGCCGCCGCCGCCGCCGCCGCCGTTGCTGCCAAGGCGAAGGGATCGGTAATCGAGAAGCGTTGCCTCGCTGCTTTTTATTCCTGCAGCTCGCGGGCGACCTACTATGGCCTGTCGATGCGCTTGATTCATTGCTCGGCGTCGCCCCGACTGATAGAGCGGCACGTAAATATTTCTGATATAATTGCCGGGGATTTTAGCTCGCTTTCTTTGCTTTAATGCGCCTTGGCGCGGTAGTCCGGAAAATGTTTAATTCGAGGCGGTGCGAATTCCCTTCGAAATTTATTTGCAAAAGAAATTATTGGAGGAGACGAATTTGGGTCATAAAAATCAGAGTAATTGGGGATAGTCGGTACGTCAGATTTTTGGAAGCCTTTGGTTCAACTATATTTTACGGAAGCCGCATGTTTGAAGCTCGAATTTCAAATTGCACGGTCGAGCGTCAAATTTTTAACACCAACTGCGACTCTCGCGAGATCGAGTTACTTAAAATTCGAAACGTTCGATATGTATTCAATACTCGAACCCCAGATTGAATTATCTTACTGGATCGCTAAATTACTCGAGAGAGAAAAAAAACCCGTTTATTTTTCATACATAAATACATTAGCGCGACAATTTATGACGCGGATCTGAAAAAAGGAAATTACAAAATTTCGAATTCCAAAAAGTAGTTTGCATATATTTTTATTCCTCAAATCGACGTTCTTTTTTTTATCCACCAAAAAGCCGTCCCGCCAGCCTTCGATCCGCCAAAAACTCGCCCGCAGCCGTCGTCCTAAAATCGAAGAAAAACAAACGCGATCCCCCGGCGCAAAAAGTCGACGTTCGCGGAGAGAGTCCGCACCCTCGAGGCCTCTCCTCGGCGCGCGCAAGAAACGCCTCGGCGCAACGATCGTCCTCAAAGAAAACGGTTCGGCGTAAATCGGGTGGGTTTTTGCCCGGCGCGCGGAAAATACATATTATTTGCGCCCGGTGAGTACATCCTCTTTGCAGCGCCTGATAAAAGCCCCGGGAGGAGCGCGCGGCGGAATGGCCGTAATCAAAGAAGGTCGAGAGAGAAGACGCCGGGGGGAGAGAAGGGCGCAGCAGCGGTCGGCGGCTCGTTTTCGCAGAAGTCCACGCAGAGCGATGAGTTTTCTCGCGGCAAATGTAATATAAAGATCGCGCGGAAGTCGAAGCGAGGCGCGAGAAGGTGCGGAGCGAACGACTCCGGGTATATACTTATAGAGTAGTGGGCTCTCTGCGCGGCTGCTCCTCGCGCGAATCGAGAGAGATACGGGGAAGTATGCCGGGTTTCGGAGTCGATAATCTATTATTAGAGAGGGAACCTCTCGCTGTTAGATGTATTTTGTACTTTATTAGACGATGCAAAGCTGCGAGTTATTTTGTCTTTGTGGGTTTTTTCGATCGTTTTTTTAGATGTGTTTTGTCTATAAAATTTTATACGTTGAAGCTAAAAAATTTTGAGTATATGCGTTTGTAAGAACTCTAAATGCTCGAGTATAATAAATTTTAATAACGAACCAGTGGCTTTTGTATTGATTAAAATAAAAACTGGCCTAAAATATCTCAACTCAATTGAATTGCGTCTAAATAACAACGATTACGGGAGTAAAAATCTCTCAAGATTGATTTCCACCTAAAACCATAAAAAGCCATAAAATTGTTTTTAAAATAATTATTTAAAAACAAATTGACGACGAACAGGAATTTCAGGGAACGAAATAAATATTCACAAATGTGCTTGTGCATAATTCCCTTTTTCTCGAAACTTTCCAAGACCATCCCCTCACTTCTCCCAAGATTGATTTCCACCTAAAACCATAAAAAAAACCCCCAACCCAAACGTAGCCTCCTCCAATAGTCCAACAAATCTATAGAAGAAATCCACGTCTGCACCCCCGTCCCCCCCGCCCGGCGAACCCCAGCAATCCTCGCGAGCTCTCTCGCGCGAGAGTCCCTCGGTAAATTTAGCGACTCTCTCGCGCGGCAGTATCGCGGATCTGCGGATGTTGGCTGGCCTCGCGGAGAGCTGCATATCGGCGCGCGCTGTGCGTGTGTATGCGCCTCGGGAAGGAATGCGTCGGTCATTGACTGGCCGTGCTCGCCGATCCGCGAGCGGGAGTCCAAGGACAGCCGGCTGGCTGCGTGTCCCGGACTGCTGGCTCTCTCTCTCTCTCTCTCTCTCTCTCTTTCTCTCTCGGCTCTCCGCTCTGCTCCGCTGCCTCCCCCCGACCGACCGACAGACCGAGCGACCGACCAACCGACCAAAGCCAGCCTGCCTGCCTGCCTGCCTTTCCCTGCCTGGCTCGGCTGCCTGCCCCCTGCCTGAGATCACCACCGGGGAACTGTTATCTCGGGCTGCTGCACCGAGGCTTTAATTGCGCCGAGGATTTATACTAGTTTTCGGAGCGCCGTGATTCGCGGGGGAGGGAGGATTTGGGATCGAGGGCTGGATCCGAGGATTTATAGATCGCCGACGTCTTTTTCGGGATTGCAGCTCGATGAATTTCGAGCCGGTATGTAAAGTGGTTCTATAAATATGTATGTATTTCCACTGCGGGGTTATTAAATAAAAAGTATTAGTACCGTAAATCTGTATCGACTTGAGTATCAATCAATTTAAAATTTATGTTAAATATTCAAAAAATCTTCTGCAGGTGTATAGCTAGAAGCTCGCAAAAAAAAAAAAGAAAATTAAACGTAACGCTCGACGCTCAGGTTATTCACCCGTTCGAACCGGCGAAATTAAAAAAAAAAAAAACCCCCTCCTTTCATCCCTCTCAGGTGGAAAAATTAGAATAGCTCGGCGTTCCCCGCTCATTGTCGGCCGCCGCCCCCTTGAAAAGACTACACTCGAGAATATAACCCACATCAGCGCGAGAGCCATCAGAGAAGTGGGTGAAAGGGTGACCTTGCGCCTACCCGGGGGTAGTTAAATCCCGGGCCGCGTATAATAAAAGAGAGCGCCGAGAGCATAAAGAGCCGGGCGACTGAACGGGGTCCGCGCGCGGAGAGCGGGAAGAGAGGATGGATTTCAGAGACCAGTTTCGATTTTCGATGCGCGCGCGCGCGCGCGTCCCGCGTACCTGCGCGCACACCTAAAAGTAAAAGGTCCCCGAGGGGATATATATATGTATATATGTTCGCTCGCTTGGACGGCCCTTTTTTCCTTCTTTTTTCTCTCTTCTCGAGAGCGGTAACAGCGCGCGCGCGAGGTACACTCGCGCGCTACTCGGGAGAGTTGCGCTTTTTGCGCCGCGCTCCGACGCGCCCGCAGAAATCGGAGTCTCCTCTCTCGGTTTATATACAACGGGACGCGAGAGGCCGGATGATTTTATTTGCTCTCTCTCGGCTTTGTGCGCCGATTCGCGGGGGCCACGGTACGAGGGAGCGATCGTGTGTGTGGGTCGGTTGCGTATACAGTGAATTATTTATATACTTGTACTTGTAATTAGCTATCTTTTATTATTATGGGGTCGATTATTTATGCGCGATCCTGCGACGGACTTTTCTTTGCGGTGAAATATTGATGTGCAATTGAAAGAAGAAAAATCGACATGTTTTTGGTTTAAGTGCCGGTCTCGGCCCTCTAAAGGTTAAAATAAGAAATACACTTTAAATGGTTTAATAAATTACGTGCACCCTTACCTGCTTTGTGTATGCGGTCGATAAAGTTCTTACGCATATAATGAATAATAATTGCATTTATTACTTTTTGGTTGAAGTTACTTCGAAGAAGGTATAATGCAAATTAATTTTCATGTTTTGCGGTTGAAGTTTAATTATCGAAAGTATTTAGATTATACTTTACGTTATTTTATATTATTAAAGGGTCATTAATTTTTAATGATAATTATTATATAAATAAGCACAATGTAAATTGTGTTTCAATTAAGTTCCACTGTGAATGAATAATACATTATAATAAAAGTCTTCTAAAAACTTTCGTAAACTGCATGTTTAACATCGCTTGGCTCAAAAGCAAAACAATGAAAAACATATTTCAAAATTTCTTTAAAGTATATCGATGCATAATTTTCGCCCTTTAAAAGTTAAATCGCAGCAAACCGGAAAGGGCTTTCCGGGGAAGCAGGACTGACCCCTTAACCCAGCGAGGTTCGTGCCGGATTTGCATTGAAGAAGTCCCGGGGGCCGGGGCTCGGATAATTATGCACTGATCACCTTGCGGCTGTTCGGCTCATCTGCTCGGGAGAGAGAGAGAGAGAGAGGACTTCCAGAACCCTTCCGCGCGCGCGCGGTGAGTTATGGTTCGCTCCTCCGCTCGGGGATTATGCCGGTGGATTATTAAGAAGGGGTTACGAACCCTCGAGAAACCAGTTGCGAACGGACTAACCTGCGCCGCGCCGGGAGGTGTATTTACTGCTCCACTGATTCTAATTCTCTAATTTACAGCTGCCGACCGAGAGCGAGGTGCCTTTATGATTTATACTGCTCGAGCTCTCGATTTAATAATCCTCTGTAATTCTTTGTTTGTTTTGAAAGTGTTATAATTCCCGGTTCTATGGCCGCGGATCGAGGTATAATTATGTCATTAAGTTCCTTAAAAATCAAATAAATTATATAAACGCCGAAGAATTAATTTTTTTGTTTCGAGGGATATACTTTATTGCTTGGCTTCGGAGTTTTATGCTTTTAATAAATCTGTTACAATATAATAAAGTACAATGCAATAAAAGCTAATGGAGTATACGTCGACAAAACATCCTTTACATAATAATTCCACTTTTTTAAGTTAAAAAAATTACACGAACCATAATGCCATAACACCGCTTCCCGGGAAGTAAAATAAACC
Source organism: Ormyrus pomaceus (assembly GCA_900474385.1). Lineage (NCBI taxonomy): Eukaryota > Metazoa > Arthropoda > Insecta > Hymenoptera > Ormyridae > Ormyrus > Ormyrus pomaceus. The sequence goes on from UCOM01000314.1 coordinate 35,408, forward strand.
TCCATTCTCTCCTTCCCCGTACAACTTTTACGTAATCCGCTAATATTCGCGCATAAAAAAAAAATTCGTCGAACCGTCGGCAATAATTTCCCAAACGTAAACGCCGCTCTTCTCGCGAATGCTTCCTCGCACCGTAAAAAGAGCACATACACACACAACGGAGAGGCCCATCTCCATCTCCCGTTCCTCGTCGAATAGCGCGAATATAACGATAGGGCAGCTCCTCACCCGGGAGGATCCCATTGTCCCCGTGCATCTCTCGAAGCGAAGGGGATCCGCTCTCTTCCCTTTGTAGCCGCGGCTTCGCGCTGAAAGTCGGCCCTTTTCCCACAAGCTGCGCCTCCGGCCGCGAAATATGGAATCCATATATATATATATACACATATACATCGGCCGGCAAGGTGCTACAGAAAACACGCGGGAGGAAGGAGAGAAAAAGGTCGAGAGCGTAACCGAGGCCGGGGAATATATGTATACGCGTCTCTCACCACCTGTCGGTCTCTCCCACGCTTAGGAGAGAGGGATGCTGGCGAGAGCAGCCCTTGCCGCCGCTCGGTTATCGTTTTAAAGTGGAAAAGCGGGGACCTTCGGGGGCACGGCTCGTCCTGTTTCCGCAAGGATGATGGGCCCTACGTCTACCTGGGATTAAATGCGCTACGCCGGAAGAGTGGCTTATTAATAGGGCTGCTTTTTTTTTTTAAGTCAGTTTCGACGTTTCGTCATTGTGATCGGCTGGAATTAAATAGTATTGAATTACTTGATGAATTCGGTGCTGTTTGTATTAAAATGTGCAGATTAAAGAACGGATTATATTTAATCTTATTACAGTTTTAGAGATGTAAATACGTACTTTTTATTTTAGCATAGTAAAAATATTAATAACAGTAACAATAACAATATTGTTATTAACAAATTATTTTTTAAATACGCTATTTCAATCATTCTTTATCGTTTTCAATATTCTTTTAATTAATCAATAAACAACAATGCAATTGTGAAAAATTACTTCTTTTCTACCTAGAAAAATTGCCAAAACCCCGCTGCTCCGTTCTACCGCAGCTTCCCGCGTCCTCTCCTCTCTCCGCGCGTCCTTCCTCCTTTTTTTCTCTTCGAGCGGGTCGCGCCGCGAGGTCGTGCGCGTTTTGTGCGCCGCGGCACAAAGGGAGCGCGCGTTTATACATGTAGGTGTACGGGACCGCGCGTGTTTTCCTTCCGCGAGAGAGCGATTTCGATTCAATTTCAATTTCACTCTTTTTTTTTTGCTCCGCGCACCGAGAGCTGCACATCCGCTCGTTGGGGCGGATCTCGTTGGGCGAACGCTTTTTTGCGAGAAATTCGATTGCGTTTGTTAAAGGGCGACGTGTCTTTTTTTTCTTTTTAGGGGGGCGGCAGTTTTTACGGCGATGGTTTTGGTATGACGAGGTAACAAATTTGATTTTTTTTTTCATTGACTTGTTCGTTCGTTATATTTACACTATCGTACTGTTATATACCTTGTAAACAGAAGACTGGATTGCGAAAAATTCGTTCATCTCTTTAATATAACAATTTTGTTGATCACCTTTAGTAAGGATTAATAACCATTGTAATAATGATTTATTTTATTTAGCTTCTTTTTATTTTCCTCTTAAAAATAATATTGTCCAACCAAATTAATTCTTAGAAAAATTTTAAAATCTCGTAAAATCCATCAATAATTAATTCTCAAAGGGGAACCAGTCGTAAATTCTTGACGTCCGGTCGTCCACGTGGAAAATGCAATACCTCCCAAGCAAGACGGCCAGCAGAAGAGATTTTCGTGCCTGCCGATGGCCGGTTAAAAAAAGGATACTTTCAATAACAGCCAGATTTTCCCGTTGGTTCAGCCCAGTCAGCCTCGGAAAGCGGAGAGAAAAAGGAAAAGTTGCCGTGCTGTAAGCAGGGAGGCAATAAAACCGACCTGGTCAGCAGGCAAGCCTTGCCTACTGTCGCGGTGCGGCTTTTTTTTTGGTCAGCAATAATGACCGGGAACCCTATCTTCCTTTTTTACGGCGGTCTTCCTCCCTCGCTACTGCACTTACGGCTCTGTGCGGCAGGAAAAGGAAAATCGCCAGACTGGGGAAGCCCGTAAAACGTTATATTGGGGTAGCCCTTTGTGCCCTTTTGCTCGCGGACGGATTTTTCTAACCGACTGCGGGAGGAGCCGCCGCTCCTCTCGGGTCTCCGCGCCGCTTTACGAGGCGCTTTCTGAATTTTCGGAACCGGATTTTTTAGCCTTTCACGCGCGCCCGCGCGCGCTCTCCACACCTTTTTCGGGATTCTTTATGCACGGGAAAACTTTCGACGAAAGGATGTGAAGCGCGATTTCTTCTTCTTTTTTTTTTTTGTTGGGGTGGGCCCGCTGTGGGCGGCGGGTTTTGGTACGCTGATTCAGATGCTGACTTAAAAACTGTATTGTCAGAGAGCTTCTGAGTGGCCGGATTAGTCACGCTCGTTTTCGTTACAAAGATTTCGGGATATTTTTTAGCGAAACCAGAGGACAATTGATTTTTTATCAACTCGCTCTTCGAGTGCCTCCGCAAAGGAAATGTTTTGAATATAAAGCTGGAATTTGGATTTAATTAATTTTTTATTTTGGGAAATTACGTCGATATAATATTATACTCTGGTAGAAAATTAACCAGTTGGGCTGGTTAACGTGTATTTTACATGGAGGCTAAAATTGATGCTTAAATTAAATAAAAACAATTATTTGATAAAATCATTTTAAAAGATAAAATATCATTAAACTGAAATGTTCATGAGCAAACATATTTAATTATTTGATAATGACAAAAAATAATAGTAATTTATCATTCTCAATTACAAAACAAGCTAAGAATTGGCCAAAAATTGCTTAAAATTTCCACCAGGGATACAATCACATAAATTTGAAATAACAATGTGTACTCTAATGTGTAAATCTAACAAAACTAAACGCCGGGAACGAGAAATTTGAAATTCCATAGCATTAAAAGGCTTTGTTCGAAATTTTAGGAAAAAAAAATCTTGGCCTCCTTAACATACGACCAGTCCATATGTCGCGAAAAATGGACGGCACCAATTCGCCCGAAAATTAAAGACACTTGCGTCATTATCCTTTGTGCAAAAAGAGAACGAAGCCCCCTTTAAACATACGGAATTAAACGGGCGTTTTGCCATTCCGAAAAGAGATTAATTCTCCAAAAGGGAGGCATGTCGCGTGATTCGAGCAGCCGGGATTTGTTTCTCGACCGCGTAATTCCTCCCCTCCTTAGAAACGTCTAACAATATCACCCCATACGGACACCTCCCGTATCAGCCGGCAGTTGTCGAGAGTAATTACCCCGAATAAAGAATACATATCGAACGCAAATTGCGCGCGTACAACGCTGGAAGATTTCCGCGTCATTGTGCGTGTTGCGTATTATATACATATATATATATATGTGCGTGCGCTCGAGGAAGTGGGCAGACTCGCTTCTTTATCTTCTGCTTGCGTTTTTTCTCTCCCGACTTTTTTCCCACAATTTTTTATATCGAAGAGAGAGAAAAAAAAGCAGCAGCAGCAGCAGCCTGAAAAGGTCTTTCACCTTGCTCGCCAAGAGAGGCTGCCGTACGAACAGAACGCATGTACGCTACCTGCTCGTTACGATTCGGCCCCCCGGAAACGCCCGCAGGTGCGTAAAAAAAAAAAAAATAAAATAAAAGTGGAGGCGCGCAATATGTGCGCGGGAGCGTATTTCTCGCCGCTTCGACGTGCGGCGATTTCGAGATATAATTCCGCGAGCCGCGCGACGACGCCCGATTTTTCAGTAATTTTAACTGTATTCGCCGCGGAGTTGGACGCGCACAATTTATACGTATAAGCGGGAGATGTTTATATTTATCCGAGGAATGCAGCCGCGCGGCATCCCCGTAACAAAATTTACGGTACTCGCTTAACTTTTATATCAGAATTATGATTCGAGCGATGAGATCGAGCTTCGTAAAACTATTCATCCACTTATTGTGTAATCGCGTATTAACGAAAGATTTGGGGTTTAGAAAGTGCCGATGCCGCATTCATCATCTCGTGCATCGTCATTGTGCTCGAATTCATCGACGTCGAGATAACGATCGGAGATACCTTCGCGGTATCGACATTGACTAATTGTTATACGAAGGCGGCTAACGACCTTTGAATCATATTTCGAGAAAAGTAACTTTGTTCTTCGAGTATCGCCCTTTATTCGGACCGGTCGATTTAAAAGTAATTTGGGCACTTTCGCGATGACTCGTATAAGTATATAACTCGTCGAAATTTCCGTCAATTAAGATAATTTTTGTATATCTTATTTAAATTTCCTATACGTTTCAAAAAGCCGCGGCTGCATTTTTTCGTTTTGGAATGCGCTAATTGCCGCATTTATTATCCGAGGCGTACGTACAGCCGTGGCCGCGCTTCGTTGAATCGCTTATACTTGTTAAAATTCTTCCTTTAACGGATTAAACGGCCGGTATTTATACATCGATATTCCTATTTACATTAATAAAATCGCAAGGGGAGATCCGGACGTTTTCCGACGAGATAAACTTTAATAGATCCCTCGTTAAACATTTTTGCAGGTGTGTCCACTCGAGAGCCGCAATCAAGTTTATTTACGGCCCCGATGAAGAGTACATAGAGTGTGTCTTGCTGAAAAAAAGGGAACGATACGATATCCGAAATCGTTCGCGCTCCGCGAACGCACATTTTTGTCAATCAAGCGAGCAACTGTATATAATTAAGCGTACAAGTTTTATACAGTTATTACAAAACTATTACGAGACGAACCCGCGGAGTACCGCAATTATTCTAGAACCTCACTGACCGATATATTCGAAGCCCGGCCCTCTCGGGCAAAAAAAAAAAGAAGGTCCAATTTTTTTTTCGAGGGGTATCATCGCCCCGAGGACGGCGAACGGGCTCTGAAAAAAAATTGACTTACTTAACCCTTTTCGAAAACTGCAAGAAAAACTCCATTGCGTCCTAAGCAGTTCGATTAACTTCGGCGAGCGCTTCCAGCCTCCGAGGCGTCGAAGCGCGCGGATAAAAAAAGTCGGCAGTTATTTGGAGAAAGCGACGAAAGGGTTGAGAAAAAAAAAATTGACTGCCGGACGGGGGACCCACGCGGCGCGTCTCTGCGTCTTCGGCCTGCGGAACGAAAGGATTGTAAAACCCGGGTAACTTTCTCCGATCAGGAAGCGAGGACCCGTCTCCTGGTTTATGGTGTCCGAAGGGTTATTGGTGCCCAAGGGGTTGCCTTTTTTTTTCCCCGATGTTTGCCAAACAGACAGTTCCGGATGGATTAGCTTTCTGATGGCTGCCGCGCCGAACTTGAGGAATTATATTTCCTCGGGGGGGCCCCCGTGGCCCGAAAAAACATTTTTTTTTTTTTCGCGAGAAAGGATTAACTCTCGATTATCGGCTGCTTAATGACCTCCGCCCGAGAGCTGAATTTAAGGCTAGCCTTTTTTTTTCTAATAACTCCGCCGGCGTTTTTTTTTTTTTTTTTTTTATTTTGCTACGTCGGAGTCTGATTTACTGCGCCGCAGTTGGCGGTACTTAGCGTTTTGTAAATTTCACGTTTTTTCTTTTTAATTTATAGGGTTTCGAATGAATTTTTTTGCAATGGAATTTAACTCTCGTATTTGTAGATTTTGTTTTAAAAAATTTATATTTCTTTATTGTTGAGAAAGTTGGAATTACTAATATTGATTGCAATTTAACTTTAAATGTATATAGCAAGTTTTTAAAAAATTTATTTTTTTTAATTGTGTTTTACGATTTAAAGATAAAGTAACTGCTGTAATATTAAATAAATAATTAAAATATATAATGTTTATGGGTAATTTTAATTGCGTAATCGATAACTGTTGGCTCAAATATATTTCAACATTTTTATGTGAAAATATTCTGATTAATTTTATAACTGTAATAAAATTAAAACACTAATGACATTTATTGAGCATAGCGCTATTAGCAAAAATGTATCTGACCGAGTTTTTCATTTAATTTTTTTGAATTTCAGAAATGTTCGTATACATTTCAACAGAAATTTAAATCGTGAACTTAAATATTTCACTTTAAATGTTTTAACTTTAACTTTTCATTAATTATTTCGGTCGTTTCCTTTCGCATCGGTGCAATATATAAAGTTTTGTCTTGGACTCTTTTTTCAACAATTTAAATTTGATCATTTTCTTCTGTTATTTTATGTCTGTAAGTATTTTTTAAAATATTTTTAATAAGGAAGTTGTAATTATTAACTCGTTTAATTAAAGTGAAATGCAAATGAAATTAAAATTTTTGCTACGGATTTCGCATAATTTTATTTAATAACAAGTTGCGTTTTAATATTTAGATCATTGCAATATTTTCTGTAATTATTTGAAAGATATAACGGTTAAATGAATCAACACAATTTTTTTTCAGGCTTATTTAATAAATCCGCATTAATTCAATATTTTAAATTCAACCAATTTACATTTAATTTAATCCTACTATCAAAACTCCAACTTTTTAAAAGTGTACTAACATTTTCTCATTCCAGTTTTTAATTGAAATTCACAAAAAGAATCTTTTTTTTATTAATAACCGAAACAAGTTACTTCAACCTATTTTCCACGAGTTATCCGCGATAACTTTTCAGATAAAAAACTGGTTTTACGCAATAAATTTTTACCTAACCGATTACATCCCATATCTTTTTCTATTTTCCAATCGAACGAGTCGACACAATTTATATATATGTATATTCAAACGTCGGCTTATCCAAGCCAAAGTATGTAGTTAAAATCAAACACAGATCCGCTAACGAGTACTCCCAACCGCAGCGCAGATCTCTTGGCCCCAAAGGCTTCGGCTCGAGCGGCGAGATTTCGAGGCTCGGCGCCTTTTTTCGCGGCGCGATAACGAGTTTTATTTTTAATAGGTTCATTGACATGTCCGTGCCGAGGCGCGCGCACTTTCAAGGTCCGCGATCATAGCCTCCTCAGCAGGTTTAGCCGTGTCGCGCTTTACCTCTCTTTTTCTCTCTCCGTCTGTCTCTCTCCTTCTTATGTAGGCCCGCGTACAGCTAGCGGTTTACTCGTTATATATCCCCCTGCCGTCGTCGTCGTTGTCGTCGTCGTCGTCTCGCTCTCTGTACGTTTTAATTAACGTCGAGCGGAGAGGAGGAGGAGGAGCGAGTTTGCGTAGCGCGAGTCGCCTTTTAAAGTGACGCCCGGAGTGCGTCAGCGGTAAGGGGGGCTTCTGCCGGTGTGAATTTAAGGACGCCTTCGACGTTGGGCTGCGTCATTAGGTGGATTTTACTTTGAGAGCTTTTCTTCGGAGTTGGAGGATGGTGTATGCGTGCTAAAAGTCGCGGCTTTTGACGTTATAGTTGTTGGTTTTATCGGACTCTACTGATTTTCGGCGAACTAACGATAACATCGGGCAGCGCGATTAAAGAGAAGCCTTTGAATTTAAAAAAAATTCAAAGGCTTCTCTTCGAGATATATAAAATGATCGCGCTTGAAAAAAGTAATTGACGCTTTAGCCAGATTGTTTGTTTTGCGAATCGTGTAGTTATTAATAAACGATTGAATTTCAAATTATAAAAATGAAACGACTCGGCAAGGCAATATGTACATAGTAATGAGTTTTCCTTATAACTGTTACTTTCGCGCGTATTGGTCTTGTATTAGCGTAACTCAAGGAAACAGGAATTTATCAGCGTTATGGGCATTGCTTTAGCATAAAATTATACTTTCTATAAATAGAGTATAGCAAGAAGGAGGGGCGTGGTGCGGCGCCCCCACAATGAGTGTCATTAAACTTTGTCCCGCGCGCAGAATCCTCTCTCGTAAAGGCCTCGTTTTTTGCCCCCCGACCTTGAGGAAAAAAGATCTCTGCAGTTTTATACTTGTCGAACGACGGCGAGCTCGCGGCTCTTAATGAAATCACTTCTAAATCGAGCGGCGGCGGCCGCCGTCGATGTAAACATAACGGTCGCTCGCTCGTTCTCTTGCAAAAATTTACAAAAAAACGTCAACTCAGCTATCAATGACATGCATTGTTCACCGCTTCGTTTCTTTGTCTCTCGAGCTCTCCCAAGGCTAATCAAAAGCCGTCGGCGTCGATCGAGACCGGAAGCCGCGCGCATCGGGAGAGGAAGCGATTATGCCTACCGCGGGGGGTGGGGTGGAGGAGAGAAAGGGGTTGTGTTTTCTTTCGGTTCCGCGCGCCGGAAATCGCTCGATCGACGATCCCTTTCAGCCCTTTTCTGCGTATATATATCAAGGACTACGCTCCTCTCTCCCCTGCGGGCGCAGGTATACACGCCTCGGGCGGGCACAATGAGCGGCGATCGGCATCCGTATGGCGCCCCCGCGACCCTTCGATCAGGTAGGTATACATGCGCCGGATGCTCTTTTTCACGGAAACAGATTTTTTAGCCTACATATATAAGCGCTCACCGCTATATCCCACGAGAGAGCGGGAGTTTTGTCGGGATTTATGGGCCCGGAGGATGGGAGCGAGAGTGTGAAAAACGCTTCGAGTATATACGAAGCCGCGCGTTATTTTCGGGAGACGCGGACTTTGACGTCATTCCGCGCGATGCCGAATTTCCGAGCTCTCTTCTTATTTCAGCGCTCGGCCGGTGAGAAATCACTCGATTCTTTATATCTCGAAACGCCGGCGAATAATTTTCTTTATTCCCTCTCTGGGTTTTTGTTAAATTATTTTTGACAATTAGCGTTGAGAATTCATCCGGTGAGTGGCCGCGCGAGTCGTTAAGAAAGACAGATTCTAAAGTCACGCTTCTAAAACAAGCTTAAATCATAACTAGCGTGTTCGCAGTCCTCCGAGTCATCGCTATATAATACACAATCTCCGCTCCCAAACGAAGATTTCGAAGGAAATGATTTACAGCGAGTCTTTGTTATAACTGCCTCATTAATAAAAATTTAAGCTCGATTAAATAATTCGCGCGAACCGATTTCTTCCGCGACAATATTCCGATGCCTCGAAATCGGCGACGAGCCCGTAAGTTTTTCTATAAATATCGGCCGCCGCGCGCAAAAAGTTTCACCGCAACGCCCGCCGGCATTCCGATACGTATAGCGCTCCGAGCGAGCAAAACCGTAATTTCCATAATAGAAAATTTCCTTCCTTTCACATTACATCATCCGATCCGGCGGAGTCTATCGCCGCGCTCATCCCGTGGCGATGCGGACTTTCTAAGTCAAGACCTTGGCCGAGTGTTGCCAGGCGGTGTAATGAGAGGGAAAGAGAGTACCGGAGTCGAGCTCAAGGGCATTTTCCGCGCGAAAATTTACCAATTATCAGATTGGAAAGTTGGTTCGGTTATATTTTTATTTTTAACGCTTATTTTGAAGCTCGAAAAGGGATGTACTCGGTGAAATCAAATTTGAGTCTCATTAAAATGGCACGAATGACAGGATCCTTTTGAGGATATACTGCTAAAGTATATTTATTCAATTTTAAATTAACTAAAAAATATTTTAATTAAATATCTACCTAATCAAAATTGCCATCCCTTTATTTATTTGCTCCAAAGTAAAATAAAATTTATAATCGATTTAACAAAGTATATCCCATTGCAGAAGGCAGCAAAGTATATTACTCAATATCTCAAAGTACCCAACAATAGCTCCTTACATCCTCTTACATAAAGCGCTCCCTCGGCCCGATATTATTTAGCCGGAGCCTCGCACGGAGGCACCGGCTGGCATAGGCTCTCGGATGAAAAAGAAAAAAAAAGAGACGCGTAGAAGAGAGGCACAGGAATACCACGTGCTCATAGGCGAGTCGATCGCGACAAGAACAACTCGCGCTGCCGCGAACAAGATAACTGTACATTCCGCCTCTCTCTCTCTCTCTCCTTCCTCCTTCGCTACCTCGCTTCATCCTCCTGTCTTTTCCGCGTCCCTCTCTCTCTCTCTCCCTCTCTCTCTCTCTGCTTTCTTGCGTCCCGCAGTCCGCTGACTCTCTTCCCGTCTCTCGGCTCTGCGCTTATCGGGCTCCGGGGCTTTTCCGCCAGAGAACGTCGCCCGAGAACGAAACGCGGAGGAGAAAACGGATGTTAAGGAACGAAGGAGCGTGACGATCCTGAAGGCTCCTTCACTCTTGGCTGCGCTGAGCAGAAGTGCTGTCATGTCCGCTCGAGGAGTGCGTTTAGCCGAGCAAGTTCAAGGCGAATGACTTTGCCGGACGGGGGAAGCTAAGGAAAAAGCAGTTTTCGGAGCGTAGATGGGTTTTGCTCCGCGGAGTAGAGAATTGCGAAAAAAAACGAGAATCGGCTGTACTGACAAAGGATTTTGTTGGAAAAATTTTAAAACTCTTTAAATACGGCACGAAGAAGTTTAATTAATTTCCCGGGATGTCTATATCGTTTAATTCGTTTGTTTTTTATTCCTCCACTAGAACTGTGTCTTACCTCATTGGATAATAAAATCCTCTGACACAAATCGATTCGTCTTGAGACATAAAAATAATATTCTATTGTTACCCAATTACTTTGTTAAAAAAAAAAGAGGTAAACAAAAACGCTTTATCCAATGGCATCCGCGGGGAACAACAAAAATTACGATGCATTATGTAAAAACTGATTACGAGCAAACGGAATGTGGCTTCATTAACGACCAGACACGGGCATCGGCAAGCTTTGTTTTCAATTAGACCGAACGCGGAATAAGAAATGAAGAGATATGTAAGGTGTGACGCTCGTAGGCGTAACATTAGAATTATGGAAATTAGATATCGCAAGCTGCTTTATGTACCGCGATTACTCACTTATTTGTCACTCCTGCCTTGTCACTAAACCTATCCCGTAAGAGATTCACCGGATTGTCGATGACGCGAATTGTGCATTGAATTCTGTCCTGAAAAATCTTTGGCAGATTTTTGCAAAAAACTTTTCATAAAAATTGTTTTACCACCATTGCTTATCAGCTTGCTTCGATGCATTTTCGGTATATAATGTAAAAAAGGCACCAAAATCGCTCGAGCAAAGCCGTCAAAGAGTTTAATTGCGTAAACAGCTCCAGTCCCGATATTACCTCGGGCGTATTACCAAACATAGTACGGCCGCCCGGGCAGAAAGCATCGATAAATACGAATCGGCTCGCGGGCCGCACGAGGCGTCATCGACACGTGACTCCTTCGGGGGCCCACGGCGGGAAATGAGAAACCGTTAAAAAAGAATAAGTATAACTTAAGGCTCGATCGGAGTTACCTCACGCCGGCGGACGTTGGCTACGTTCCTCTTCTTTCCTTTTTTTGTTTTAAACATTCGGCTCGCGCTCCTCGTCCACCCCCCTGCGCAGATTTCCCTGCGCGCGCGCGCGCGCGGAGGACACGTGATGAGCCGCGCGCGAATAAATTCGGGAGCGTTACATCAGTCACGCGACGCGTGCCATCTCGATCGTACGGCCGCGCATGCGATTGCCCTTGCCGAGAGAGGGAGAGAGAGAGAGAATAATCGCATTCAAATGCCATTCCGAGCCGTGTTACGTCTGGCGACGGCGCTGTTTTGCATTCGCTCGATGCTGAGAGGCGACGCTTTGATTTTTCCTGCACTATAAGGCTGAGAGGCTCTTTTTCAAGAGCTCGCCGTTTTCTGGAAGCCCGGAAGCGGCTCCGCTGAGAGTAGATTTTAGAGGGAATGTATTTGGAAATTATTTATCGTAAATTTTGGGCTCGGTGAAATATGTGGGGAACGATATTTGTTGCTCGCTTATGCGTTTGTTTTGAAAATAATGTGCGATTTAATATTCTGTTTACCGCTGAAATATAAGTGACGCAATATTTATCGATGAAGCGTGGAATCGTTTTACATTGTCTGGTCAAATCTGTGGTCAACAATGAAATATTCATCCAGAAAGTTTCCGGAAAAAACTTTGCAATTTGTAACAGAACGATGTTTCCCGGTACCGCTTTAAATTTTTTTTCCACAAAAAATAGAATTATCGAAAATTTCGATCAAAATAACGCGAAACGAACAAAAAAACTGTCTTTTGTATTATGAAAAGAAATAATTTTACAAATTCTGAAATAATGTTTTGCATTTAAATATGATATCCCTTTTAGAAAATAAGAGAATCATAGAAGAAGGGACAATATACAGCTTTTTTCGGCAATTAATACAACAGCTACACTGCATCATTAAAATATTCAGCATCATTTCCCAAAATTCCTCAATGGTTTATTCCGTCAATTCGCACGTATTAAGTTCGCCAATAAAAAGGCTGCCGTCCGCGGCCAAAGCGAACAGTGAGTACCGCTAAGAAAACAAAATTAATTGTTTTAACAACGCAAGAATTCCAGGCGGCGGTATATAACCAATCGAAACTCCAAAAGTCGCATGCACTTGGCGAACGTACAATAAACGCCCGGCGAATTTCCTCCGAAGCGTATAAGAGCCAATTAGCGCCGCGGCAAAGGAGAGCCCGAGGTGTTCCTGCGGGAGGGAGGGAAAAAAGTAAAACCGGATATTTACTCATCTTGCACGGGTTTTTTTGTCGGTCGCCACGGCGTTTTTGTCGCTGCGCCGCGGCGGCTACTTCTTTTACAGGAATTCCCGGAGCTCACCGATGGCGCTGACCGTCACCACCTGAATCAGCCTTGAATTTCCCCGACGAACGATGGAAGAACCACGTCGAAGTGGCATTTTTTTTTTCCTGGATCCTGCCTAGTTGTAAAAGTGTTTAAAACACCCGATGCGCTGCTTCGATAAAAATCAGAATTCTCTATCGAGCCGTGTAAGCCAGCGGTTTTTTTCCTAAAGTCGAACGGCCCGGCTAAAGCCAAGCGCATGTTTTGGTGTTCCTTTACTTCGCTTCCAAACATCAGGAATCCCTAGAAATTCTCAAGGAAATCGTATCTAAAAATATCCGATACTATAGCCATTACAACACCTGAGCCTTCTCCCAAAAACCTGCAGTAGTCCCGCGTTGAAAAAGCCACTTCTATACTCCAAAGAGAGAGAGAAAGAGAGAAAAAAAAATAGAAAGAGAGAGAGATGGGGGGAGGCGAGAAGCGGAGAAGAGAGGCTAAGGAAAAAAAAGACGAGGAAAGAGAGAGGAGAGGAGCGACCTAGATTCAGGCCGGTGATCTTGCCGGGCGATGACGCAACGCGCTCGGCCACGAAAGTACAAAGCCGGAGAAGTGGCCGCGGGAGGAGAGGGGGGAGAGAGAACACCTCGAGGAAGCGGCGGAGAGGCGCTCACCTGACAACGACCGGAGAATCCAAATGTCCGTCCGGCTGGAAATCAACATTCACGCCTGTCGTAATGCCCGCACGGATTAGGCCAGGGCCCAAAGAGAGAGAGAGACAAGGACGGCGTTAGAGTTACGCACACACGAGCGGACAAACGGGTTGGAGGAGAGACCCTGGGAGACTTTGACTCTCGTTAGAGGCTCCGGCTTGCGCAATACCGACGTGCCACGGCGCGCCGCGGCTCGGCTCTTTTTTTCGGTCGAATCACGAACGAGAGAGAGAGAGAGAGAGTCGGGTGCTTTTCGATTGTCGCCCGGGAGATCCCCCCGGAGGGGCGGCGGCGAGGAGCTTCGGAGGATTTGGGAGGACGCACAATGGAGCGGGGTTTTTAATTATGGTAATTGCGGCCTTGCTGAGGTCGGCCTCGTTTTGATCGATGGAATTTTCTGGCGCTTCGATCGGCGATTCTTGTATCCCCCCTGGTTAATCGATGATAATTTATTTCTGGTACAATCGATTTTAGTTGGAATATTGTCTATTCTCTGCAGATTTTTTCCTCGAAGTAATTCCTGAAGAAAAAGATTAAGCTTTTGATCCGAAGCAAAAGATAATTTTTTCATTTTACTATTTCTACATGCCTCGTTCTGTTCTCTTCTGCCGCGCGTCCTGTTATTCCGATCTTTATTTTGTTAAGGAAATCATAGATTTTGGAGTGTTTGCGTAGGATTATGAAGAGCGTGTTTACCTTCGAGGAGGAAGTTAGCCTGGATGATTCAATCTACCCACCGCCGTTAACGGTTTTTAAAAAGTAAAACCTCAAAGTATCGCGCAAACAAGCACCTTACCATCTTCATTCTACTCTCCCAGATATATTTGTAGTTCGAAAACTAACAATGGCCTTCTTTTGGGGAGCAGCGGGCACAAAGTCACGGGAGTTTCCTGAAAGCGCCCGATGGCTATCGGGGTAATTTGAGACTCGTAAGTCAGAATGTATTTTCAGATGATTACTTTAATGATAATTATACTTAAATAGCGGCGTTACTAATGCGAACGCGTAGGGATAATGCTTTTACCATGAAATTATGATACAAAACTCAATGCAGCGCATATTAAAAGGGACGCAATAAAATTGTAGAAATTATCTATCTCACGGTACGGCGAGCTCTTTAAAAATCGAGGTGTATCGATATATTTTGAGAGTATATAACAGAGAGGCAAACAAATGTAACGTTCCGAGAAGCGAGCCAACTCCTACGTGCAGAACCTCGCGTGTGTGTCAATTCCCCTCGGTGGTCGTCTTTCACACACGCAGAAACAGAGCCAAAGGCACGAAGCAAGCAAGCCAGCTCGCAAAGCTCTCGAGCCAGGGAATAAAACAGAGAGAGAGAGAGAGAGAGAGAGAGGAGAGAGAAAGGAGAAGAAGAAGCAGAAGAAGGCAGGCAGGCAGGCAGCAGCAGCAGCAGCCTAAGGACGTGGCTCGCCTCTCCTCTCCTCTCCTCTCCTCGGCGGTGTGGGTTCATTGGACGCCGACGGCCGCAGATTTACCGTTAAGTCTTCTTGGCAAAACCCACTCCTCGCGCGTACGTACAGCTCCGTGCGCCTTCGCTTCCTCCGAAAGCCCCCGCCTCCCCTTCCCCCCGCCGCGGATTCCAGGGCCCTCCGCGCAGAGGAGTCATCGCTGGAATCCCTGATATGCTGCCCGGAAGCGGACGACTCTCGCGGACGACCCCCTCTCCCCGCGAGGCCCGCATATATGTATATATGCGACGAGCGCCCGGCGAAGATGCGCAAGAGGAAGAGGATTATATATGCGGAAGAGGACCGGGGCCCGATCGCAGATCGATCCCGCGCCGAGATCGATCTCGCTGGCTGCTTTGCGTGCGCAGCTCTTTTGACGGGGGGAGGAGCGATCGCGCAGACCCGAGACCGAGATGTTGTTGCGCCTGATGTTGCTTGGAAAATTATTTAGAGAAATTTTCTGAAATGTAAAGATACATCTTCGATGAGGAAACGGGGGGGGGGAATAAAAAACCAAGGTTAATCTGGGGCAGGATATTGTTTTCTTCTGAATCGAGAGAAAAAGAGTCGTTAGGGGATACGTTCGGATTAAAATAATTCAGCACCTCTAATGACGAGATCAGGCCGCAGGAAGATATATAATGCATTTTTTAACTTTTTGTCAAACTATACTGGTTATTAAAGTAATCCAATGCCTGAATATAATTAATCCTTAAGATGATGGATCGAAACGGCGGCCTAAGCCGACCTATAAATCACGAAGATTAATGAAAATCCCAATTCATTTTTCAATCCACATACCCAGCCCTCCTCCCTCCGTCTCCGCGTCCGAGGAATCATCGAAAAATCCTCGGCGCATTCCGCCGTCCAAAGTTTACGACCGAAAAATCCCCCTCGATCAACAGGTGGCTCGTAAAAAGAGGCGGCTCTCTCTCTCTCTCTCTCTCTCGCGCGGCGGCGCGTCGCATTAGTGACCTGCGACTCCGTCAACGGGGAATCGAGATCGAAACGACTCTCGGTTTCGTTAGCCTCGCGGGGGGACTTAGTGCGTGGTGCGCTGCAGCACCGTTGTCCGGGACGCAACGGTTCTTCCTCACACGCCCGCGCGCGCCGAGGCGAGCGCGCAGGCGCGGGCACCTGTTACGTGGCTGCTGCTGCTGCTGCCGCCGCTGACTCCCTCCCTGCGAGAACCGATGATAATTGCCCCCGAGCTCTATTTTCGCTCGTTAGCGGAGGCTCGGGCGATTTTTCAATCGGGCCCCAAAGTGTCGGGCGATCGTTGCGATTGGTGTGTGCAATTTTTTTTTAAGAAGCTGACAACTGTTTGGGAATAGCATTTTTTTTTTTTTTTAAAGTCAAATCAACTCTGAAAGCTTATAAAACTTGGGTGCTTTTATTGCGTACAGATTTTTAATATTAACGGCTCCAAGTGGTTATATTGAAACGTCTTTTAAAATTGTAAAAGTCAGCGTTTTATGTGCTTTATTTTCGAGTTCTTTTTCTTTATAAAAACCGCTCAGATTTTATATCCCAGCGTAATAAAAGGCTAAAAACCCACCGATGCTAAAAGTAGTCGATTTACCACGAGTCTTAATTCATTTCTCGAAAGGCGCCGAATTTTTAAACATTCTTATTTGCCGACCCAAAACAAAACCTTAATTACCCCGTCGAATAATTATTCCGCGACGCAGAGGCCAGCTCATTAATTTCCCATCAGGCGATATGATTCATACGCGCAAAAAGCGCGATGGGAGAAGAGAGGAGAGCAAAACGAAGGCGCGCGCGCGCACCGCTAGGCGTTTTCGGCGGCGAGAGAGGAAAGAGGGAGATAAGCGAAGCGTGAGAGAGAGAGAGAGAGGGAGAGAAGAGGAGGATACCCTAACCTCGCGTAAGTTGACCTCCGGCACCTGGATTCGCGCGATCGCGTTCTCCGGCTCGGGCGCGCGCGAGGTATTTAACGGCACACCGCGAAGAAAGTAAAGCAGCGATGCCACGCCTGCGCGCGCAGAGAGCCGCCGAGGCGCACGGCAACAGTTGCCCGCGCCCCAGGAGAGAGCGCCGATACATTGCGAGAAGCTGCCGCGCCGCGGCGGGGAGGCGATGTCCCTTTTTCGCAATCGAGGGAAAGAAACGATTCGTCGTCGGATTAAATGTATAATCGAGCGATTTTGGGCTCTTTGAAAAGTAGCTCTAATTCATAATATATTCGGGTTCGATAACTTCGAGGCGCATAAAATTAAGAGCGAGTTTTTTTTTTCCTTTTGCGCGTATCGCGCTCGTCCGATGAAAGCCAGCATTCTGCTACCCACGCGCAGCTCGCTCGCTCATAAAAATTATCGTTCCCGCGGCGGGTCGTTAATTTACGCTTCTCGTTACTTCACTGGCATCCTTTCCCTTCGATCCTCTCGCTCCCAACCGAAATCCTCTACACCTCGCCGTAGTAAAAAAAAAAGAAAAAGAGAAGCAGAAGCGATCAAAGTTAGAGAGCCAGCAATTTTGCGAGAGCCTGAAAAAAGGATCGCTCGGAAAAAGAAGCTACCGCTCCGCGGCAGTATGTGGCACTCGCAACGGTGCGCCGGTCCGTAAAAGGGAAATGCATTTTTCGAGGCTCGCGCGAGTCGACTCGAGTTTCAGCGGATTTATGCCTCGCTCTCTCGCGGCGGCGGTGGCGTTACCGTCGTAACGACAGTGAAAACAAGAATAGAATCTGGGATGACGATGCAGGTACCCGCGCTTTTTCAAGTTTATTTCGGCCCCGTTATCAAGCGCCGCTTGCGCCGGCATGCGCCGAGTGTAGTGCCAAAGATAGGCGAGCCGACTGCCTGGCTGGTGCGCGTATAAGCTCGTTTCCGCATGACGCCGAGACTAATAAAATCTTCCACTGGGTCGGCTGGAATCTCGAATGCGAGGCCGGCTGCTATGTGGCGCGACTCGGCTATTTTATGGGGAAACGCGAGATTTGATTTATATATTTTTTTTTTATTGGAAGAAAAATTCTTACGAAAACAGGAATTTTTCCTCGATGGGCGAGCGAGAGAAAATTCGTTTCACACTCCTGTCAGAGTCTGGTAAAATTTACGTTAATTTACATTGCGAATTCGTTAACCCAAATGAACTCCTCTCCGTAGAAAAAAAAAATCACCTGCACACGCCACATCGAAAGAAGTCAAGTGGCGCGTCGGAGACACCTCTCACAGAAAAACCTGCGCTCGCTCGACTCGCACGGGAGCTTTCCCATATTACGGCACAATCGACTGAGCGTGAAGGCTCAGGCCGAATAATAAATTCCAAAAAGCCGGATAATCAAGATGCGTGCCGCGAAGCGAAGGGGGAGCAAGGCGGTGGAAGGCTCTCTCCCTCTCTCTCTCTCTCTCTCTCTCTCTCGCGTGAGAATGGCCCTACAATAGGCGAGCGAGCGAGGCGAGGAGGCAGCCGAGCGAGCGAGCGAGCCGGTCATGGGAAGCGACCATTTCAGCGCCGCCGACTTCCCCGGAGATGCTCCTCCAGACCGAGAGTACGGCGATTCTGGGCGAATTAAACTATCGTCGAGGCGAGCTGCTTAATTGAATGGATTTTAGACATGGTTTCGCTGAGTTTTTTTTAAGGGCTGCTGGGATGTTATTGTACAAACTTGAATTCGCTCATTTTGACGTTGCGAATCTGGTGTAGTGTACATTTTAGTAGATTGAGAGAAGCGCGAATTGTATTACTTTTTTTGTTTTTAGAAAAATCTTCTCTAAACGAATCGAAGCAAACCATAAACGTAATGGCTCGCGCTTCGATTTTCTCGGCTCGCCGTGCGATTAAAATTCACCGTCCAATCGTAAAGGTAACAAAAATATTGCAAGTACCCCATAAAACTCGGCTCTCAATCAAGCAGCCATATCCTTTTCCACAAAGCGGCAAAAAACGCTTGATTATCCTTCAGCTCTTGACGCCGCGGCCGTAAGCTCGGCAAAACAGCTGGCGAACAGACTCTCGGGGCCGTCTCTTTCTCTCTCTCTCTCGTCCCGCGGCGCGCTAATCTCGAGAAGTCACACCTCTCCGCAGGTGTGCTAAGAGCTCCCCACAAGCTCTCTTTCGCAGCGAAGGAGGGCGTTTGCCCAGGAGCGCGCGCGTTTCTCGCACTTGCGTTTCGCAGGCTTTACGGGCTTTTTAAAAGCTCGCGCGCGGCCGTAACTGCCTGCGTGCGTTTATAATGGCCTTAAAAGTGCGCGCGCGCGAGAGTGGCCCGTTCGCGTTTTAATGCCCCCGCGCGCGGAGAGCGCGCGTCCACATGGCGTGCGAGCGAGTTTAGATACGGTGCTACGCCCCTCGACGCACTTGCGTATACCGACGTGGGGGAGAACCCGTTCGTCGGGGATTGATTAATTGACCGAATTCAAGGCCGAGATTCCCGAGCCGCCGCGCGGCCTTTTAAATTGAGAATCTTTCGAGGCGAGTCCTCTATTGCTATGTATTATGGTAAAACGTAAACGCGACGATTTTTGGATCGACGAGGAACTATTGGCCGATGCTCGTAATTCCTTTGAGCTGTGGGATGTAGCCGTGAATAATTTGTAAAATGCACACTTACCGATTCTAAGTGCAGATTTATTATTATTAAATGCGAGGCTATTTCCAGACGGAGAGGCATTTGAGCTACAGAAATAGATGTCAAGACAGAGTGAGCAATTTAACTACCCTGGCGTGAAATAGTTACAAACACATACGCGACGGACGTTAAGCTCCAGACATTCGATCCCTTAAAGAAGCAAATAGCCTTTGCAAATTGAATATCGCAGACTCGCGATGATTCCAGCTAAAAAAAAAGATAATGCGTACATTTAAATTCTCTCAAAATTTATTTCAAACCTCAAACGATAAGAGATCCCAACGACCGACTCTCGGACAAGAAAAAACGAGTCCATCACCTCGCGCATTCGAGTTCGGCACAATTTTTCCCAAAGTCCTTTGCAGAAAAGCGAGGCGAAGACGCCGCAGTACTCCCTCGTCCTCCCCCCCTTTTCCGCCTCGTTCCTCGCTGATGTACGCATTTATACGTGAATATATAACTACGCGCCGTTGCGCTTTGCGTATAATATAAACCCGCTCGCTCTCTCGTGCGGCAGTTGCGCGCTTCCGCTGCCGCCGCGGCCGCCTCTCCTCGGCGATTTTCTCAGACTTCGGGCCCGCGCGCGGCCTACGCTAGATGCACTCGAGTGCGCGCACTTGTATAATTACTCGGCGCCGCCGCGGTGCTTTTTCGACTGTACGCGCAGCCTAGTCGAAAACTCCCGGCAAAATTTTCGTCTATAGCGAAAGAGCAAAGGCGCGTTTTAAGAGCGACGAACGAACGGGTAACGAGGCTACGGGGCGACGGGCGTAATTTTACCGCGGGAATCGCGGCGAACGTTGAATGAGTTTCGACGTCTTACATGATGGAAAATGCTTGTACGGAGGTAACTCCTTCCTCTCGTCGGGGCACTCGCAGTGCGGATTGAACTTTGCTTAATGTTGCTCACGCACGTACCTCGGGCTTGTTATCCGGCTAAGTAGGTAGGATGAGAAAGTATTTTGCGATTTTCGTACGCGCCGCCGAGGGGAGTGTCTGGTTTCGAGTTATTCGAGATTCGACGAGAGGAGCCGAATTAAAAAAGAGGAAAGAGAGAACGAATAAAATATTGTTTTGCGCGTCGAAACTCCTTATGTTAATAAATTTTACCGAGCAACAAAGTGCCCGTCGGAGCTGCGAGCCCGCGAGCTTTTAAAACGGCGCGCGCATCTTTTAATTCGCCCCATCCACACGGCCTTTAATCGAGGCCCGCTTGAGTACCGAGCGAGCTTCGCGCCAGTCATTCATTAAATCACGTCAATTCATTCAATGAAATCCCTCGGTAACTCAGTCCCTCTCTCCTCTCTTGGGCAAGAAAATGATAACCTCTCTCTCTCTCCTCGGCTCGCGGGGCGCATCTAATCTCACCTAATCAAAAATAAATAACGCCCGCTGGTCCCGCGCGCGCCGATCGCTGGGAAAACGCATCGCCGGGAGAAAGGTGGAATTAATCGGAGGGAACGAATAAAGGACTGGTAAGGGGAAGGGACGAGTTATAAAGCCGCGCGCCGTCGCCGTCGTCGTCGTCGTCGTCTGGATTGAAGCCAGACCGGTCCCCCGACAAGTTCTTCTTGAGGTCACGAGCGTGTGCACACGCTCTCGCCTCTCCTCTGCCGCGAGGCGCTACGCGCGCGCGCCTTTTTCGCCTTCTCCCTCCCTCCCGCGAGAGAGCTCGCTCGAGGTTAGCCGCGTTCCAGGCATGCGAGCGAGAGAGAGAGAGAGAGAGAACCGATGGAATCGCTCCCCCGGTGCACAGACAGCGGAGTTCCCAGAGCGGCCCGCGAGGAAATCTGAGCCTGGGGAATTTCGACGTCGGGTCTGGAGAAAATGCGGGGATCGGAGCTGGATCGGAGAGCTGGAAATGGGAGCCTTTTTTCGACGAAAAACACCGAGGATCGACTCTTGAGGAAACCGAGTACCTTCCGATCGGTCTTTTGGAAAATAATGGACTTTTATACTCGAAGCGAAAGGCGGTATAAAAAATTGACCGCTCGGTAATTGATTTTACGCCTCGTAATTACAGCGTTCTTTTTAAAACCAAAGGACAACGGTTCCGCAGCTCTTATCACCCGGCGACAAAACTCGCGATTTCCCTATGCGAAACGCTGCCCCGTTTCCCGTCGTCCGCCCAGCCGGACTTTCGAACGGCTCTAAATTTCTCTTTCGCTTAGAAAACGCGGAGAGTCAATATCAGCTCGGCTGTACAAGTGCGGATCCTAGTCGCGCGCTGCCAGACGACACGACTCGCCTCGCGGGCTCTACGTCACACAGAGGGGGAGAGTCGGCGCGCGCGCGCGGGCCGGAGGAGCGGAGGCCCTTAATTGGCCAGGTCGCGCTGCTGCTGCTGCTGCCTGCGTCCTGCTATCGCGGGAAGCGTACGGGACCTAGGAACGTGTCTTCGCGGCCGAGCGTCTGCGCCGAGCGCGGGCACGTATGTGTCGTATTCATGAGCGGGCCGCCGTCGCCGACGCCGAGCGACTGTACGCGGGGACACAAAAGTATATGGGGGCCACAATGTGCATACGGAGAGAGAGAGAGAGAGAGACATTGCGATAGCGCCGGTGCGTTTTAAGCGAGAGAGAGAGAGAGCCTGATTATCCGAGCGCTCTTTTCAGGCGAGAGAGCTGCCTTTGGAAACGAGCTGATTAGGTGGATGTAGGCTTTCGCTGCTGTAATCTTGCTTTCTGCCGAGCGAGCTTTTAGCCGGCTTTAATTAGGGGCACCGAGTGCGGAGATCAATTGTCAATTGGTTGGAGTAACTGTAGTACACTTTTGATTAATCAGATGAGAGACGGTATAGGGTTGAGCTTGGGTTATTTACTAGTCGAGAAGTATAATTAAGTAGTTTAAATATAAACAGTTTCTGGCATTATAAACAAGTGCAAATTAAACGCCAAAAATAGAATCAGTCATTAGGCAATAAATCTCATTACACAAAGTACAGAATTAAAGCAACTTCAAGTCTAAATGCGCGCTCCTCTTTAAAAAATACCGTCCGCGGCAACGATCGCAATAAGCCCATTAGAAAAAAAACGTATATAAGAAATGCTCGAAATGACATAGGAAGCGCGTGGCGGGGAAGTAGCGTAGGTGGAGAGAGAGAGAGAGACGGCGCTACGCTACGTGGCGAATTTCTGTTATTACCGGTCAGAAAAGCCCAGAAGAGATGCCAGTCCGCGAGAGGCGAGCTCGCGCGCCGCCGCGGAATCATTGCCGTTAAGGCACAAAGTAAATTGCCCCGCCGACGACGTCGTCGGCGCGATTATTAAAATACGATCTGCGCCGCGGCGACGGGCCTTCAATTATATTTATGTTGCGAGTGTATAACCTCCGCTGCCCGGGAAAAATATACTGTCCGTTCCCCCCGGTGCGTTGACATTGAAGAGGCACGGAGGCAAAGCGTCAGCTGCGACTACGTGCATCCGGCCGAGTGATTGCCCGATGTCCGAGACGCTTAGAGAGAGAGAGAGCTATGCCGAGGGAAGGAGGACACGGGCAAGGAGGAAGGAGGAATTTTTCGAAGACTTTGCTTGCGAGAGCGAACGGAGGGATGGCCGATTATTCGGGGGCGCTTATTTTATTTTTCACTCTCGTACTTCTCGCGTTTGAAGAAATTTTAATTTTCGCGTCGTTCTCTCGATTTTTGAAGCATTTTTTTTAGAATGCCTTGATTACACTGAATTATGTTACAATGGCTTCGCCGCAAAGTGTTAAAATTCTTCCTGGGACAAATATTATAATTCAAGCTTCCTCGTTCCATTGTCTTAAGCTCCCTGAATGGTCTCCATTCCCACACATAATAAAGGACGAAAAAGCCGGGTAAGAACCTGCAATCAAAAAAACGACGAAAACAAAAAAAAAAAAAACCCTCCTCTCGCTCGTCGTCCAAGCTTAACATTCAACGAGTCGTCGCAAAAGTATGATGAACGAGCGTACGACTAAGTAGCCTCAAACTGGTTTCATCGCAAAGTCAAGACGTCAGTCACGGCGGCGAGAGGCGAAGCTTCACGAAGGAATCACGCGAACAGTAAAGTCGCGCCGGGCCGCCTAGAGCAAATTGCGCAACAGCAATGACTGCTACTCTCCTTATAGCTGAGAGAGAGAGAGAATCCGCTGGAGGAAGAGCGAAAAAAGGAGGCGGCGGCGGAGTAGGACTCGGCTTCGAGACGCGCGCGCGGCTTCGCGCGTAACGAAACGGTCGAGGCGAATTAAAAGTCCCTCCGTCGAGCGGCGACCGGAACTCGCGAGCGAGCGGTGCCAGTGAACTCCTAGGAAGAAAAAAAAGAAAAAAGTCGAACCCGACGAGGAACGAAGCCGAGATAGGCGAACACCTGCCGACGCGCCGTGGACCCGCTTTTCTTTTTCCTTTATTTTTTGGTCTCTCGCGCTTCGCGCCGATTTACGCGCCGGAACACACCAGGATCGTGATCGAGCGAGAGAGCGAGCGGCGCCTGAACTTTGACCCCGGCTAAGAGCAGAGGGATGTTTAATAGATTCCGATTTTTGCCGAGATGCCGCCGCGGATTTTATGATTATCGATTCTTAAATGCGAGGAGGAGGAGGAGGAGGAGGCGATGCGGGGGGCCTTTAGATATAAATGCGGATTGAAGTACGATTTTAGAGATTAATTTATAGGATATTAAGCGGCTGCAATTTTGAGCCGAGGTATTTTTAGTTGGTGCGAGTAAATTTATACGTACGAGAGGAACGAGCCGCTCGTTCGTAACTCATTTTAGTTGATGCTAAATCGTGTCGATAAGATTGTTTTGCGCTTTTCGTTGTAATGCAAATGTAAATACACAAAGATTTTCATTTGCCAGTTGACGCTAAGTATTCGCGGCGCACTTCCTCGAACTTTTTCCGCTCTGAAAAAATGCAAATTCGATAAACGTATACCGAATAAAAAAATGTTCGGAGAATTTTCTGCCTCTCGGCGAACGTCGCCGCAAGAGTCGTTCACGAGAATTTGTCTCTTTTTGTTTTCGTGGCAATAATTCGTCCGGCGTAATCTCCGCTTCGCAAAAAAATTTGCATAGAGCGCGGAGTGTGCACCTCTTGCATTCCTCGCAGGTAAATCGACTGCGGCTGACAGACTCGAATTGTCGTTTATGTAATCTCGCCGGCATATATTACATCAGTCGGCGCGCGAGGATTATTTAAACTGAATTCTAAGTGCATCATTAGAAATAAAGTTAGATTTGCGCTACGACGCAGCCACGCGCAGCCTGCTTCCGAACATCTGCTGCTCTCTCGATTTTTCAGGAAGCAGCTTGATTTACCGACATTTTCCCGACGCGCCGTTATGTGCGCAGCTCTTCGGGTCCGTTTACGACCAGCTTAGTCGAGATGGTAAACAGCAAAATTTTGGTCTACTGGACGCAGCACAGTTTTTCTCTCTCGCGCACAAACGCCGTTGCGTTGACTCTTTTTGACTGCTCGACCCCCGAGAATTTTGCGGTACTTCATTTTTCCTCGGTCCCTTCCTTTACCGCCTAAATTTATTGTTCCTAACCGAGCGATCTTTATTGGTCCAAATTTTCCAGAAGCGACTGAAGCAGTAAGGCAGAAAGTCGGGTGTAAATCACCGATCCGCTTTTCCCCCCCTGAGACCCGGAGTGAAATTTTTACTCTTTTTTGCAAAAGAGAGAGGGAGACTCGTCTAATATAGCTGACCTGCATTGCGGGGCGCCCAAAATCGTTGGCACGCTTTTCCGACCGACAGTAGATTACTCGGGCAGCGCAGTCCTCCAGTTTCGCTCAATGGGAATATTGTCCGGCCGCTCAGAATCCGGGGACGAGGAAGGAGGGCACGATCTGCAAAGGGTCGGACGAGACCGCCCGCCGAAGTGAGAGGCCCGGTGGGCGTGTCCTTCAATTAGAGAAATAAGCGGCACTTGAACGGGATTTAGAGGGGAAAACATATTTGAGGAAGTGATTTTATGTCTTTATTACGAATAGGAGTGAATAAATGAAGAGAATTTAAACATTTTTTCTCTTTTTAAATCGACAACGAAATCATTTTTACTGCGACTATCGCAACATTATTTTGCTCATTTCGATATTTTAATTGGCTTTGTCAACTCGGCATAGTTATTTACTGCAGGATACTGACTCTTTTTACCGTTCTCCTTTTACTAATTGAAAAAAAGAATCAAAGGTGAAGTTCACATATATATATGTGGTACAAGGTCAGCGACTTTACGTCACTCGAGTGCCGAACACTACACCGAATTTAAAAGAGTAAAAATATCAGGTATATATAAGGACATTTCACAACCAGAACGTTTTGTATTACTTAAAAAAATAAAAAAAAAAAAAAAAAAAAAAAAAAAAACCTGTTGTTTGTTTCTTTACTTCGAAAATAAAGTACAGTTACTTTTCCGCGAATTCTAAATCAATTAATTCAAAGTATTATCCACAATTTAAGCATTTTAATCCGACTGAAAAAAAAAGTAACGCCTAATGAAAATAACCACCCGACGCGAACGTTCGCTCCAATAATTGCATTCAAAATTATTCGCGTTTTTCCGCGCGCTACTCGGAATCGCACACCGCGCGCCCATTTGCATAACCCAACGTAATCCCATCGAAATATTTTCCCGCTTATAAATCGCAAAACAGCACTATACCCGCCGAAGATCAATCATAATGCAACTCTAACGTCTTTGAGAATAACCGGCGGACGCTTGTCGGTGCAAGTTCACCCGGCGGCTCTCGCGACAAAAAGCCGCGCGCGGAAAGCGGCGTTGTTTCTTTTTCTCTCTCGCTGGCTTTTTGTCTCCGTTTGTCGGGTTACGCGTTCTCTCGCGGAGTCCGCTTATTCGAGCGTTGCGACTCGACCATTGCGTAAGCCCATTCGGATCCTTGAGCGTCAATTTTCTGCACCAGTTTTTCACGAGGAAAATCGCCTCCATTGTTTTTCCGCGCCGAGCGGGCATTGCGCAACTCTCTCTCTCTCTCTCTGCCTCTGTCCCTCGGCGGGGAGAACAACCGTTAGGCGCTGCGATAAATAACTCGAAAATTTCGCGAGAGGAAAGCTCTCTTCGATTCGCGGCTTTTAACGGCCTCGCGCCGCCGTATCGCCGAGGAGAGGGCTTTATAATAACGCGTTTGTTACCTCTCGGCTTAATGAGCCAATAAAATCCCTGCTCATGGGGGATTTTAATTTTTGCGAAAAATGCCCGCGAGAGGAGAACGACGACGACGACGGAGCGGCAGCGCGGCGGTAACGGTAAAGCCGAGTTCCACCTTTGCGGGCTTTGACAATCTCACGAATCCGCGGCTAATTAGAGTCGGTGACGGGAGCTCCTCGCGCGACAAGCGCGCACCGGGCACCTGCGCGCTTCCGAAAGCGCCTCGTTTTCGCGCGCCCTTCTCACGCTACCGCGGGACTGCCGCGGGGCCGCGCTTAACAAACCGAAAGAACCCGCTCCGTAAATCGCCGGCTTCGTAACAAACTCTCGAGCGCCGGGAGGAAAGTCCGAATTTCCC
The DNA here is from genome assembly GCA_900474385.1 of Ormyrus pomaceus. NCBI lineage: Eukaryota > Metazoa > Arthropoda > Insecta > Hymenoptera > Ormyridae > Ormyrus > Ormyrus pomaceus. The sequence continues at coordinate 62,255 of UCOM01000314.1, forward strand.
AAAGAGCCGCACGTATCGCGTCTCGCCTCGCCGTTGATTTTCCCGCTCTCCCGGCCGCGCTGCGGTGGCGGCGGCGGCGGCGACGGCGGAGAAGGAGGAGGATCGTTGCATAAGCTCAGTCAGCGCGCCGCGGCGTGCGCGCCTTGGCCTTGACTTTGGCACTCGGTTACGACGAGAAACGGTTTCGCAAGCATAGACACACATTTTCCCGCTCTCCCGCGCTCGGCGCTGCGGCTTTGTGCGCGCGGGGGCTTCGAGTGTGTCGCCGATTTTAATCGCGCGCGCGCGCGCATTTGCATCTCCCCGCGCGGCCGGGCAGTCTCTTATGCAGATGAGCCACGCGCGACGCGAGCGAGACGTGACTCACTTTGATCGACTTTGACATTCGACTAGGGAGAGAGGACGTTTCGGAAAGCGCGGAAATCTTTCTGGAACATGTAGGCGATTCTTGTTATATATACGTTTGTTTTCGCTCGCTCATTTTTGCGACGCGAACGGCGCGAACGACGGTGTAACGTGATGTAACGCGAGCTTCTTTTTTTTCCCGGTGAACCAGTTTATTTATTGGCACTGCCGCCGATGCCGATGGGACGTACGTTTCGGTTCCAGGTCCAAATAGTTTCTGTTGTAGGTAAAAGAGAGAGTCGACTTTGGTTGATAGTCAAATGCTAATTTTAGGCTGAAAATCCTTCGCTTAATTGATACGTCGACTAGTTCCAAGTAAGATGGAAAGGCGCAGTTAAAAATTAATTAACAGCTGTCACGCTCTGAAACGGCAAGGATTAAAATAGATTCCGCAATCTGCGCAAATCCAGCGCGAGCCAAGGCAAAGAAAGTCGAATCGCAGCCGGCCAACAATTAATCCCCGCAATAACATTTATCAATTAATCGGCGCGAATTAATATTCGCGAGTAAGACAAAAGCCTCGGATCCCATTGTGTATATATATCCCCGCGCTCGTATTTACCTCGCTTGCACAACAAACGCTCGTCGGCTCGTAAAAAAAAAAACGATCGCCGATTCGAGCCGATGAATCAGGTGTAATCGCCGCGCAATTATCTTTCGAGGAGCCTGCGAGATCGCGGCCGCTCGGCGCGTGTGCGCGTTTTACGGACGCGCGCGGCGCTGAAATCCGATCGATTTTTCGAATTTAAAAGTCGTCCGATATATATGCCGCTGCTCTCTGCGCACGTTGCGGTTTCGTCATATATTTTTAGCGCGCGTTTCGTAATGTCTCCGCTTTGCATTGGCTACGAAATTCTGGAAGATGTATTACAACGATTCCTTTTTATTTGCTCTCTGCTGCCGCTGCTGCTGCTGCTGCTGCTTCTCGCAGACTCCGTGCGAGTTACCGCATTGTTATTATTGCAGAACGTTCCCGGCCGCGGGGTTTGCTTAAAAAATTAAACGGGTGTATACCTTTTTTTAGATCGTTGAAAATATTTGCGGCGGAGAGGAGTAACGGAGAGAAAATTGTAGGTAATTTTTTTTTCAGTGCTCCGGTGAATTTCAAGCGGTGCATCGCTTCGGTAATAGTGAAAAATGGATAAAACTTTATCGTTGATCTTTCAATTTTTCGAATTGATGAAATCATTTAAATACACAGTAAGGAGCCAAGTGTACGCGTCAATTAAAGACGTTGACACCATGTACCAATTCTCCAAGAAGAGTTCATCAGCCTCCTTCCTGCGCTTCGAATCCAATAAAAGAAACAAGCACACCGAATCCATCGAAATACAATATTTATTCTTCTCCGCAAAAATTTCTAGTAAAAAGGAGCCCAGGCCGCATTCCCGAAAGATCTCGGCGAAGCGACGAAAGCGATTTCCCGCGCTTCCTCCCCGCGGAAAAAGCGCTCCGACGTAACCGGAAGCAAAAACAAAAAAAAAAATGAAAAAAAAGAAGCCGGGCCAGAAAAAGGGAGAGCAACGAAAAAGACATTACGCGCTGCGTATTATACTCGGCGGTCCGCCTATTACGCGAGAGAGCTCGCGAGCTCGCGAGCGAGAGCGTTAGATAATCGGTTGCGCGCCGAACGCGGACGCGTAATCATTATGCGAATGGCGCCTCCTCCTCGCGGCGTAACGAGGCTCGAGCTCGAGCTCGAGCGCAGAGAGGTAAAATCAATTTCTGGGAAAGGACTTTCTTTCTTTCTCTTTCCGGCGCGCGCGCGCCGGCCTACGGAGAAAGTAGGCGAAAGAGCCGGGATGCGCGACACGCCGCGGTGTGTGTGTGTGTGTGTGTGCCGGTGTTCATCTCGCGCGCACGCGTCCCCCCCCTCGGGACTTATATTCCGCGAGAGAGCGATTCGATCTCGCGTCGTTGCCGCGTTCTCCCGCGCTGATTATTTGTGCAATTGCACCGATGCGGGCTCTCGCGGATTATCGAATATCGCCCGCTGCTCGGGAGACCGATTCGCTTTTGCGCTTTACGTTCCGTTTTCGCGACTCTGCGGATGATGATGAAAATTGCCCGGTGCGCGATGCACGTCGCTATATATCGAAATTCGATTTGAAAAGCTTCGGGGGTTTTATTTGGAGAGGCTTGTAAATTGACAAGCGCGCGGAGATCGGAAATATTATACGGCGGCAAAACGAACGAGAGAAAAAGAGTTATTCAAGTCTTTCTAAAAATAATCTCAAATCGCATCTTAGATAATCTTGAAAAACGAGTTTTATCGTCCCGATCTGCGCCGAGTTTATTTTACATACCGAGCTGTGCATTCTTCTCTTCCAGAAAATACCGATTTCTCAAAATGCACGCGCCATCGGCTCGAAAATACCTGCAGGCGCATAAAAAGCACTCTGGGGAATATAATATAAAGTCCACCGCGGGGAAATGGATTTCTGGACACAGACTCGCTTTTCCTTCACCTACAAGGGACTCGGGTGTGAGCCGTTTTACGAGCGCAAGGATCATCGGGAGAAATTGCCCGGTCGTCGTTTTCGAGGCAGAAATGTAATCCGTGTCAGGAGCAGGTTTAATTGTTCTCGGCGAGTAAAAAAGCTTCTCGGGGGCAATTACGAAATAAAAAGCGCGCGCGGCAATAAATTATTTTAGAAACCGCGTCTGAAAATTTTCTCTCCCGCGTTTTCTTCTTTCGGACCAGTCGTATTCGCCGGCGTAAAACTGGAAGAAAACCCGCCTCCGTAAAACTTCTAACAGCCCTTAAAAAGTACAATCGGACAATAGCGGTCGGGATCATAATGGGCCCGCCGTAAAAAAGCAAATGAGCGGCTAATTCCTTTTCAATTAGAAAACGTCTCTCTCTCTCTCTCTCTCTCTCGGCTCTCTGGGGTTTTCTCCTCGGCGAGACGGCGACAAAATGCCACTTGTCCCGATTCGGTCGCGCCAGGCGCCACTCGTCACTGAGTTATGCGACGCGCAGCGAGAGATCGCTTTTCTCGCAAACGCCGCACTCGACGATTCAGGTAGATGCCTCTCCCTTAAAAGCGTCAGCCATACTTGGTCCACGCGACGACTGTATCGGCCGCATTCGTTTTCATGCGATTATGGAAAGGAGACGATGGTTTATCGATGCGGTTACGTGCGACGCTCGCTCTGGATTGTACGTACCGGAACATTTGCTTTTGGAAAAAATTCGTTTTATTCATAGAAGTTGGAGGAATTTGCGCGAAAAGAGGATGTTAATTTGTGCGCAGACATTATTAAAGTGTTAGTATTAGCTATTTGTAGATTATTTATTATTAAGCAAATAGAGGGATATGGCGTCAATTGATTTTATTTAAGTTACAGATATAATTACAGTTAGGGTTTACAGAGCAACTTAAACTTATTATATTAAGGTGGATCGAAACGTATATTATTTGAATACATTTCAAGTTGAATAATAAGATACTGTCTTTATTTTTAAATGCGTTATGTTCGAGCGTACAGAAGAAATTAACTCATAATTTATGAAAAATTTTTATGATACAATCCATTCAAGAAAAAAAAACGTAAATAAGCTACTTAAGAGCGCACAAACCTCCGTATACCTTTTACTGTTTTCTTTCAGGTACTTTGAAAATTGGATTTACTGCTTTTTAAATCACTCAAAAGTAACGTTTGCAGCATTCTCATCCAATAATAAGCATTAAAACAAGGCACCCGGCCGTCTGCATAATTCTAACCCAACGGCGCTCGAATCTACAAAAAACGATCAAGATGCCCGGGGGCCGATAATCATCTCTGAAACTGCGATTTTCCGAAGCGTCGCCCCGACAGTTGGGCGTCTTCGCTCTACTTTCTCTGCGGACGCAAACACGAACAGAGGGAGAAGGCGACACCTCTCTCAGGTATACGAGAAGAGCGGCACTGCCAACCTGCAGCCCCCCCGCTGAACGGCTTAGGACCCCAAGGCTGACCCCGAAGTGCCCCGTCGCCACGTGACGGAACGTCATTCAACAGGCAGCAAAGTGAGTTTTCACCGCCAAGTGCGAAACTGAAACTGATGATTCCGCTGAGCGGAGTTTTGGCTTAAGGGTTATCGTATCTTTGTTTTGCTTCGACTCAATTCGAGATATTCTTCGTCTGCGAGCCACCGGAGGCTGTGTTTAGGGTCAGCTTTTGTTAGTATAATCCTTTCGGAATGAACTTCCGTTTAACTTGTATTCTTACCCCTTACGGAAGCGCCACTGCTTAGGACTGTCTTTAGGGAGATTAGTACACTAATCCAATTTTGGAAAGGGTATTTCTGGGATGTATTGTCTCACATTGTGTGAATATTTCTCTCTATCAAATATATCTATTAAACGATTATTTTTTTTAACGTTCAACAGAAAATTAGCGTAAATTTATATAATTTATTTTTTAGTGTTTCTGCTTTTTGGAAGATTAGAGACGGTTTAAAAAAAGGGATGCAGAAAATCTGTGATATAAACTTACATGATTTCTAGAATTTACTCTGGTAGCGTTTTATTTAGTTACGTATAAATTATCCAGTTACGTATAAAAGTTTTTAAAGCAGCTGTGTAATATAACGAGAATTGCGCGTTTAATCTTTCGAAAACGAATAACAAAATAAAAGAACTCGAGTGAAATTTGCAAATTTTTCGTTTTCCGATTACTCAAGTCGTAGCATAATCCGCGGATAAAATACTCTCAGAGAGAATATCGACATTCTTTCCTTATCCCAACGCCAGTCTCCCAGAACCCAAGTCAAACCGAAAAACCACGTGCAACTCCAAAATATCCGACTCCGAAACCCACGGACTCGAAAACACGTCGCCCGCGCAAACGACGGCTCCATCGATACCTCGTTAACCAGCCCCTCCCCTCCTCCTCCGCCGTAAACGTTACAGCAAATCCCCCCGCGGCTTCGGAGCTCTCGGGCAAAAAGCGAGTCTCCGCATCCGATTTCTCGGCGCTCGGACTATAGCATCGGCAGGCGCTCTACAGGCTGCTTATCCGCGAGAGACGGCGGCGCACGGTTCAAGCTCAAGCCGCTAGAGCGGTACATACCGTACAGCTCGGCTCGCGGAGAGCCAGCCAACACGTAACCGGCATTGCGGAGTGCCGGAGAGGTAAACGTAACCTTGCCGGCGTTCCCTCTCCCTCTCTCTCTCTCTCTGTCTATCTCTCTCTCTCTCTCTTTCTCACGCGCATACCTGTCCGTCATTAGCCGCCGCCGCGGCCGCCGTTGCCTCCTCGCGGAGCCGAGCGCTCCTCTTTTATCTCTTATCTCCCCGCGCGAGGAGGCCCGTGTGGGTATAGGGTGGGCTTATCGGGGCCGCGAGGAGCGACCGTTTTACTTTCAGGATTCGGGCTTGCGAAACCGAGCAGCCGATCCCTCCAGATGGATGTATGCGTGCATACGGGCGCGCTCTGATTTCGGGGAAGAGCGCACGAGAGAGAGAGAGAGATAGAGAGCAGGGAAAAAGGGGGGAGAAAAGCCGCAGGAAAAGCCCGGAGCGCCGCTCGGGCTCCCGAGAAGTGCAACCGCTGCTTGGGTCCGTACAGCCCGTTAGGCGCATGCGCAGTTGCGGGGTAGGCCCCCGAAGCGGGACCTGCACACGTATACATAGCTTCTCCTTCCCTCGCTCCTCCTTCGGACCCGGTCTCTCCAACCGGTAGAGGGCTTCTCTCTCCAAGGGCCGCTCGGTGCGCCGTGCCGCTCCGCTCCGAGGCGCGTAGGCGCCCGACTGAGAGAGAGAGAGATAGAGAGAGGGAGGGAGGAGGGGGCAGACCGATGCTCGTGCCGGAGAAAGAGGGCCCGCCGCCGCCGTCGCGCGTTTTACCTGCGGCCGAGGAGCGCGAGCGAGCGAGAGGGAAAAGAGCCCACCTCTCCGGCCAGTGCTCGTAGAGCAGTAGGACCGAGCGTATACGCCAGTCGAGCACGAGCCTCAGTGCCGAGCGCAGTTACGCTCTGCAGCGCAGTTACACTCAGTGATTCTTCTTCTTCTTCTTCTTCCTCCTCCTCCTCCTCTTCTCATTCGTTCTTATACACTCTCTTTCTCTCTCAACAAAGTACTCTACCCCGGGACCTATATATATATATATTGTGCTTCCTCGTGCTTCGTCGTCGGAGAGTGGCCATATTTTTCCCCCCAGTGGATGCGGTGCAAGCTCGCGAGCATGCCGCGGTGATACGCCGCCGGATCACGACCGCTCGAGTTGATCGCCCACAGCCGTCAGGATGCCCAAGATATTCTACATAAAGAACCGGCTGCACCAGCAGCAGCTACGCTTGCTCGAGACCTCCAAGGGCCCGCCGACAGGAGGGAAGGAGAGTCCCCTCGGAGGCGCCGAGCCGCTCAGCCTCATCGTCAACAAGCACCAGTGTGAGTATATTATAGACGTCTCGGCTCTCTTTGACTTTTAAATCCGGTCTGCGTCCCGGCTTTTCCTTCGAGGAGGCTTTGGGGGAATCGGTTGCGACCTTAAGCCGGGCCCGCTTTAATTTGCGGCCGTCTCTCTCTCTCGTCGGCTCGTAAAATGTACTCTCGAGCTACCAAATCGCTTTCCAGTCAATTACATCAATGGCAGGCGATAAAGCCTCTCTGCGTTTCCGCGAATAATTCCTTATATAAATACCATAACTCTCTCTTACATAAATTACGCTCACCTTGCCGAGAGGAGGAAAGAATCCCGGGAATAAATATTTAAATCTCGTAAATGTTATAAGGTCACGGCGCGGCAAGGATGATGCGATTCGAGGAGCGAGTTTATATAGACAAGGCCGCGAAGGGGGAAAGAGAGGAGGCTCTCCTCTCGCAGGTGCTGGCACCTGACACACACCAGCAGGTGCCTAAGACTGCCTGCCTGCCTGCCCTTGACGCCACCGCCGCCGCCGCCGCGAAATCCGCGCGCGCAACCGTTGACATAAGTAATTGCCGATCGGCGAGCGTAATTAACGGTACAGAGCTGCACGGCCATTTCCCGGTTATGCCCGATCTCTCTCTCTCTCGCTCCGAGCTATTTTATAATCCATTTCGTAAATCAATTATGCGGACGGCTTGCCTAATAATCGTCGAGGCCCATTGTAAGCTCGACTCGTACGTATCGTACGTACGTACGTGCGTGCACCGGCGAAGAAAAAGGGAACCGGTCCAAGGTGTACATTATACGTAGACTCTCGAAAAAGACGGAACGGGATGCGGAGGTTGAATTCCTGTGGGAACCGGGCGGCACTCGTGAAAAGGGGATTTTTCGTGACGTCCGTCACACGCACTCTCGGCTTTTCGAGCAACGGTAAAGTGAGTGGGTGCTTCTCCTCCGCGGTGTGGCGCACGCACTTACCCACACACGGAGGCCGCCGGCGCGTCCTAAAACTGGTTTAGAAAAAGGCTCTCTCTCTCTCTCACACGCACTCTCTGCTCTGCGCCTCTTCCTCCTTCTCGCGTTAATCGAGGGGGTTTCTCTCTCTCTCTCTCTCTCTTTCTCGCGTCGAGGGCGACCGCAGTCGGCTCGGCCTACCTACGCCCTCCCTTTTCCGCCGTGTCCGCCTCCCTGCCCTTCATTGTGCCGAGAAAAGGGACTCTGGGATTTTTTCCGAAAATAAATACACGCTATTCGATACATATACCTGTCTCTGCTGCTGCTTTTTTTTTTCGGGAATGCGGCGAGCATCGATTTCGAAATTTTTGGTTAGAAGGGTTCTTCTCGATCCTGATTTATATACGCTTTGGTGCGTCCTTTATCTTCTTACTTGCTTTCAGAAACGTTTCTAGCCAAGATTCCAATTCCGTTTTTACGTTTATTCACGAGCGAGTTTACCGTCCATTCCTTTCCTCTCTCGGCTCGCTCATAACGGATTCGTTTGTATATCCCAGGCCTCGTTACCCTATCAATTTCACGCGTTTCAAAACCAAATTAATCTCCTCTCGGCAAAAGCCAACTCTCGAACCGAGATCCTGAAGAGGCCTTCTCGCATCGCGCGATTAATCCACGTGAAATCCCGCGGCAAAAAGCGGTTCCATTAACCCGCTCAGCGGCAACAAAGACCGCCTACAATAATAGGAGAGCTCGGGAGAGCTCCGTTTTTTGCGACGGGGATCTCGCGCGCGAAAAAAAAAAAGAAGCACCGTACGTAACGGACGGTCGAGCGTTGACACTCGCGCTGCATGCACGGACAGGCACACGCACGCACACACACACGCACACGCACGAGCGTTCCGACGACGACGCGGGCTTATGGGGCAGGTGCCTATCAGGTTGCGCGCTCATCGAGACGAATTACAATGCGGAGCCGCGATATCTATATCGCGCCGCGCGTCCGGAAGCGCCGCGCACTGCAGGCATCGCGTGCGCCGAGGAAAAATGGCTCTTTCGTCAACGAGCTGTACCGTTTTCGGACGCTCGCGTGTGCTGCTTGCCCCGGCGGAGAGAGAGAGAGAGAGATAGAGAGAGAGAGACCGGTTCTGCTCTTCTGGAGGAGAGGATTTTTGCCGCGGGAAAATTGAGCCGCGGGAGCCGATTTAAAGGCGCGAGGGCATCGTCGGGAGTCTTTTTTTTTCTTTTTTTTCCTTTTGCTTTGTTTTTTTTTTCTTTTTTTTTTGTTGCAATGAAATATTCAGGAGCGGGAAGCTGTTTTCGGTACGTTTGCCCTCTGGACTTTAATCTAGGTTTTTATGTATCAGCTTGGCTGACTTTGCTAAAGTCGATGACTATCTCGACGCGAGACTCTTCGTTGTTTTTTTTTTCCTTTTGTAACATACGTCGAAGCAGAGCTACACTCCTGTGCCCGCAAAAAAGTAATTGCCGATCTCTTGCTTTCTTATAAGACGGAGAAACGATTTTTTTTCACCATTTCGACTGACTTTAACAGAAAATATAATTTTTCAAAATATCGCGCTGGCAATTAAAAACCGCGACAAAAAAAGGCCCCTCTCCGCCTTCGGCAAGAAGCGTCGTCTTGACTGGTGGAAAAAGGCGGCGGGCTTACACTCGATTGTGCCAAGTTCCGCGAAGGCGCAGCGGCTTTTTCAGTCGAAACTTGAACAGTACACCTTCGCAAGGTCGGTCTCGCGCAGGAAAGGAGCGACTCGTCGTCGTCTTTGGCAAAAAGACGACGAGGAGAGCCTTATACCCGAGCAGCAGCGGCGGCAGCAGCGGCAGCGGCAACAAAGAGAGCAAGAACGGCAAACGCGAGTCGCGGCGACAGATCCCGAACCGCTGGCCGAGGCGAATCGGATCCGCCGCGCGAGGAGAAACAGGTTCGGGGGCCTCCGAAGCCCCCAGACATAACCATAATCGCAGCCGAGAGAGAGAGAGAGAGAGAGAGAAGCCCGAGCAATTTTCGGCCGATAGCCGCCGCGGAATAACAGTGGGAAAACGTCACCTCCTTTTTTCCTCCACTATTTATATGCGCGCGCGCGCGCAGCCGACTCTGTTTACGCCCGAGCTTGTTACGCTCGAGATCTAACGGTACACGCCTCGCGCCGCGTAGGGAAGTGATCACGGCTTGATCAATCTTTGGGACTCGCTCTCGTTCCGTTTCTCGTTCGCGTAATTTGCGAGGTGTGCGATTCGCGCGGCATAATCGTTCGCCGTTGCGTTCGATATGTATAGGTTTTCTAACGAAAAAAAAAAGAAAAAAGAATCGCTCCTCCGTCGCTTACGGCTAATTAGCTCTGGGTACAAAGCCGGTGATTTATAAAGGACGCGAAAAGCATTAAAGTATATCGATCAAGGCGGAGAGGAGAGCCATTAAAGCTGGCTGTAAACTCTCTGAATTCGAAGATGGAAGAGGCCCCGCGGCTCGAGAGCAAAAGTCAGCGCTCGCGGCGGGCAAACATCGGTTTTTATGGAGTAACGTTCGGCGCGCCGCGGGACGATTATATATATATATTTATACATTCGCGCGGCGAGACAGACGCTGTGGCGCAAGAGTACTATGCGCGAGAGAGGCCCTGACCGAAATTCCCGCTCGGCATTGGGGGCCAAGTGCACGAGCTTTCGCGACAGCTCCGCGTCTGGCGAATTCTCTCTCCGTCTCTCTCTCTCTTTGAGCGCGCGATTGTTCTTGACTGCCTCCAGCGGCTTTGAATTTCAATCGCGCGTTGCGCAAAAAATCCCGATTTCGGCGCTGTATCTAACGACTGTACAGGGCCGCGCGGTGTGTGTGTGTCCGCCTGCAAATTTCTCCGCTGAAAAGCGTCCTTGATCCCGCTCCCGCCGCCGCCGCCGCTTTGTTCGCCGCTCGATCTCCTTTTTATTTCGCTCGATGATTCTGCGTAGCGGATTGAGCTCAGGGATAGCCGCGCGCCGCCGCGAGAGAGCGATCTTTTTTTCTTTTTTCGCTTTTTTTTTTCCTTTTGATTTACGCGCTTTTCTCGGCGGCCGCGGCGAAAGTTGCGAGCGCGCGGCCCGAAATCGGCGCCTGGCTCGCCGCTGCCGCCGCGGCGCGGGGCGACGATAATTATTCAATCACCTGCGCCGGGAGAGCCGGATTCCGCGCCGCTTTGTCTCCTCGGGCTTCATTATTTCCTCGGCTGCCTGATTATACGGGCATAGGGGCGACGAGCACAATATCGCTAATTGAAAGAGCGGACGAGCCGGCTGGAATTTTGAAGGAGCCGTGTTTTTTTTCTTTTTTTTTTCTTTTTTGTTGATAAGCGGAATTGTACTTCACTCTTTTCGACGGTATAAAGAAGCATTAGGACGAGCTGTCTTCTAAAGCGACTCTTTTTCCCCGAGCAAAACAGCGGGGCGACGCTCGAGGAATTCGAAATGAAGAAAGCAGCCGTATATCCCCACATCCCCCTAATGAAATCTACGCGAGGCGACGCGTTGCAAAAGAGAAATTCCGCGGTTCTCGCAAAAAGAGCAGCAGCGGCGGCAGGCGGCGTCGATCATCTCGAGCGGATTTCAGGGAGTGGTCGGGGAATAGTAGGTCGAGTGCACAAAGGTCGCGCGCGCTCGCTCTTTTTCGTCGTACTGCACTCGCCGCGGCCGCAAATACATCCGATACCGTATCTCTCTCTCTCTCTCTCTCTCGGGGCTTATCGATTTCGTACGCAGCGACGTTAATTGGGCCGGCCGGGGGCCTTATTAATGTGTACCGGGTTGAAACGCGCTTACACGACGCGGACTGGTTTCTCGATAAGAGCTGCACGCTCCTCGGAGTCTTTTCGCAATCGGAGCCCCGCAGGAAATTCTCGATTAGCATCGCGCGGCGATCGGTGAAATTGAAAAAAAAAGAGAGAGAGAGAGAGAGAAGTAAAAGATCGGCCGCGCGCCGCATGAATATTCCGCGGCCTCGGCGTTTGAATGAATTAGCCGGGAGGTCAGGCGAAAAGCGGCCTCGAATTTCGCCGGGGGAGGCGACGCAGCAGCCGCACGTGCGAATTATCCCTGTCGGCGACATTGAAACGTCGAGTGAAGGCAGTCCTGTAAGCGCCTCCTGTGTGTGGGTCTCTGTGTCTTCGTATGTGTCTGCGTATTTGCGCTGCGCAGACTGACATTGACCCGAATTTTTCTCGCCGACTGCCGATTGGCCGCGCAGTCTGTTTCTTTTTTTCGTTCGTCGTAATTGCGACCGTTATTTCGCCGCCTCGGGGAGCTTGAAATGGAAAACGGCCGCTTGAAAATGAAAATCGCGAGCGGCGCCGGCGCGGCATCAAAATCACCCGAGGTACGTACATACTCGTTCGCCGAGCGTTCGAGTCTCCGGCGCGAGGAGAGAGCCTCTCCGTTACTCCTCTCTCCGCGGCTCCTCTTCCTCTCCTTCGCAAAGCGAGCGAAGCGACGTAGCGCTCGTTTTTTCTATCTCTCCGCCATTCCACGCTCCTTCTTCATGCCCCGCTCTCTCGGGGCTGCTCATCTCCGAGCGGCCGAGAAACAGTTTCGGAACGGCTTTGAATGAATTTTTCTTTGAAAATGCGGGGAGCGCCCGTTGTTGTTTTTTTTCTTTTTTTTTCGTACGGAGAGTTTTAAATGCTATCGGGACACGGGACGAAGAGAGCACGGACTGACTCACTCTCTCGAGAGTCAGCCGCATTGAAGCTCGACGGGCGTTATAAAAATAGAAACTACCGCTTTTGGAACGAGCGGCCTTCGATTATGACTTTCGAGCGATATTTTTCATTGCAGAAAAAGGAAAAATTATAAATTGTTCCTCGTCCGTCGTTTGCCGCGGCGATAATAATAAAAAAAGAAACTAGCAGCGCGAACGCGGAAAAAATTATTGCCGCCTCGCTTTAACCGTTCGCGGCTCGCTTATTTATAATCGCGCTTCCAGCCCGCTGAAACTCGAACGTCGTCGTCGCGCCGCGGAACAAAAAAAACACAGCTCTTGCGTAAGGATCGAGAGCGTTGAAACGACGAGTTCTAATCCCCCGCGCGTCGGCCGCCGAAATTCCTCAGGCTCGCGGCACGTAGAGACCGCGGCGAGGAACGGGTTCCGAAGGTTAAACGGGCAGCGCGCTCGCGCGAGGAGAGGAACGGCGCGCCGCCATTTTGGATGCTCTCCGAGCATACGAGCGTGTGACGTTGCGTCGCGAGCGGAGAGCTGACGCTGACGTAATCCGCTTGCGCAAAACCGAACGGTGCCCGGGTCGGTTGCTTGACCGCGTCGAGCGGCGGAAAAATTCCGCGTCGAGAGGTGTACTTTTCTCGAGACTGGGAAAAAAAGCGCGTACTCTATTTGCCTGCGATGGGAGGAGGAGCCGCGAAGGACGATTCTTAAAAGGCGCGCGCTCGGTAGCTCTTTCGGGCCGATCGGTAACGTTCGGGAGAACGTTGCTGTCGGAGAGGTGCTTTGATCGGCCGAGAGATTACTCAAGAAAAGCGCGCCGAGCGGAATTTACAGTTAGGAAATCGAGGGGATCATAAATTCCAGGACGAGTTATTCTTTTTTTGGATTATTTGATTAAAATTGAGTATATTGTTTCGTTCGGACGCGGTGAGCGGCCCCATTTAAAAAAAATGTTTCACACACACCGCGGAATAACGCAATCACCGGAAAGAGAGATAAGCGAAAAGTCGGCGTCAGTAAACCGGGGATCCGCCGGCTAATTTCACTTTTAAATGAAATTAATAAAATCCCGGCGAAGAAGCCCCGCAAGAAACTGGATTGAATTATCTCTCTCTCTCTCTCGGCGCTCCGCTCTTTTTATTTCTCATCAGCAGCGGCAGCGCAGCGCTCATTTCACTTCCCACCGGCTTAGAGAGAGAGGAGACAAAGACAGTTTCGCGCTCGGCGGCTCTTTTGTCGCGCGCAGAAAAAGCCAGGCTTCCCGTTTCCGCTTGACCGAGGCGGCGGCGGCGTCGTTCTCTCGCCTTGGCTGCAGCGGCGGCGAGAGGCAGGCTCTTATCCCCGCGGAGTCAAAGTCAAGAGCTAGACGCCCACTCGGTACGCAGCTGCCGCCAGCTGCGCGAATCTCTTTTTTTTTGTCTCTCGAGGCGGCTAATTGATTTTCGCGAGGCGCGGGCTCCTTCCGCGATAATGGACGAGTTAATCGCCGACGGGGAAAATCTATTTGCTGAGTAGTTGCGCTCTTGAGCAGAAGAGAGAGAGTTTGAGGGACTCTGGTATTTTTTTTTTGCGCCGCCGATAAATGGGACGCGGGGAGCAGTTTGGGGATATTGAAATTCACTGACACGTGCCGACCTCGACATTTACATGCGCGCGTGGTTTATTCCGAGGAACCGCGCGGCGCGGCTCTCGAGAGCCGAGGCCTCGAATTCGTCGTATGTAGAACGATGCAAAACAGTCGAAAAGAAAAAAAGGCGTCGCTTTAAACGAGCGCTAAATATATCGTTACAATCCTACTAGAAGAGCAGTTAGAGTTCGAAAATATATATATCTATCTAAGCCTCTCGCAACGAGTGATTTCCAACTTTTTTTTAACGAACGCCGAGAGGCAATAAACATCGCTTTTATTACCTCGAAGTAGGAAATCCAAAGAATTACTGCTCGATCCTTGGAGGCAAAAATACACCTTTTTCACCGATACACCTCTCGCGGAAACGAGAAAGGCCTTTAACAAGAACCATTCCCATCTGTTCCAGATCGCGAGAAATCCGACGATGAGCGGGCGACGACGCCGGAGTCGCTGCGCAGCGGCAGCTCGCCGGCCAGCTCGCCGCCGCCCACCCTGCTGATCAACCCCCCGAGCGGCAATGCCGGCGCCACCCCGCGAACGGAGGGCGCGACGCGGCGCTTCTTCTCCAGCATCCTCGGCGGCGACGTGCCCTACGGCAGCAGCCGGGCCCACGTCCTGTGCACCAGCGGCGGCAGCGGCAGCAGCCGGACGGAACGCGGAACGGCGGGCCCGGTCGCGAGGCCCGCGGAACCCGCGCCCAGCAAGCCCGAGCGGATAGAGCTGCCGCGGCCGGCCACGCCGCCACGGACCCCACGACCCGAGCCACCCACCCGCGTCTCCGTCATCCAGAGGGTGCCGCCCAAGGTGCAGAGCGCGCGCAGGGAGGAGACCAAGATCGAGCTGCCCACCCAGGAGCCCGAGCAGGTATGCAAAGCTTTTTTTTACTGGTTTAACGGGGAGGAATGGATATTAAAGGATTTATATTGTTATTGGCACTGTGTTGACGCCGCTTGCGGGAACTAATAAGTTTATTGCAAATAAAGGCAAATTTAAATGAAATTCAATGAAAGGTTTAAAATTAATATTTTGTCAAAAGGTCCTTTCCTCCCTCCCAGACAAGTACCAAAATGCAGACTTTACCGCAAGCCTCGCATTACAATTATTCTACGACTCACTGAAAACTAACTCCCCCGTCTTCCCCGTTTCGCAGGAGCAGCCGATCGACTACGCGGTTCCCAAGCGCAAGGAAGAGCAAGAGGAGAACAGCGAGCGCGGTCGCGAGAGCGCCAAGGCCTCCCGCGCCGCGATCGGCAACTCGATCGCCCGGCCGCTGCTGGCGATGCGCCTGTCCGCGCCGCAGTGCATGTTCGCGGCGGCCAGCGGCCACGGCAGGTCGAGCGGCGCCAGCGGCGGCGGCCAGCACTCCGGCTCCTCGGGCTCCAACAACTCCGGGGGCTCCGTCGGCGGCGGTTCCGCCGGCGGTGGCTACGGCTCCGGAGGCGGTGGCGGCGGTGGCGGCGGCGGCACGGGAGCCGCCGGCGGCAGTGCCGGGGGCGGCGGAATGAACCCAGGCGGCAACGGGGGCCGCGGGAACTACGGCCCCAGCTCGCCGCCCACCGGTTCGCTACCGCCGTTCTACGAGAGCCTCAAGGCTGGGAACAACCTGGCGAACTTCGCCAACCAGTACAATGGTGCGTTAGGTACTACACTTGGATGGATTTATTTTAATTGGCTCTTTTAAGCGGAAAGGCTGAAGCTGGCTGTTTTAGATTTTTAAATTTGAACGAAAGGTAAAGAGAGGAGAGATGGGTATTTTCGTCGTTTGCATACCTTACGTATTCGACGCTGGAGGAAGAGAAAAAAAAATGCAATCGCGACTCATCCATATGTAAGCGCGTTGAATCTTTCATCAAAAGAAATCCAAAGCAGCTTAGAAAATATTGCCTCCGCATAAAGGAACGCTCTCAGCGAATCCTGACGAATTTCTTTTGGTGCTAAAGACCATTTAAAATTCCACAGGAAACGGCTACCTGACAGCCTCGCCGGCGGTCGGCATGGACTGCGACACGTCGCAGCAGGACAGTTCGCTGAACCCGCAGCACCAGTACGCGGCGCAGGAGGGCAAGCAGTACTCCCTGCTGCAGAACGTATGCGCCTCGTACGGACTGGCGCTGAAGGAGGAGGAGGCCGACCTCACCTACAAGGTCCAGCCCAACGATCTGCTGTCGGGCCAGTACGGGCCCTACGACGTCACCGACTCCGGCATGATGCTGGACGTCGTGTCCGGCGCCGTCGTCGATCCCCTCCAGTTCTCCGCCACCCTCACCTTCAGCTCGGATCACACGGCCCTGCTCGAGAGCCTGAGCGACGCCGCCGATCTCTTCCTGCCGAGGCTACCCGCCGAGGAGGGAGCCGGTGAGCTGCTCGACGAGACGCTTCACTCGCCCGCGTCCGCCGGCAGCGCCGGCATGAACCAGGACGGACAGATGAACACGCCCGTCGAGCCCAGCGTCGATCCCTTCCCCGAGCACAGCATCGCCCTCACCCGAGGATTCGACGCGTCTAGGTAATTATTTGCCTCGAGTCATTCGGGGTTATTCGAAGCCGGACCTCCTCCTCCGGGATGCAGGCAGTAGTGTTAAATAATAGCGTACCTTTCAGACACTACGGATCGCACGCCCAGCAGTTCGGATCGACGAAGCTCTCGACGCTTTACTCGAACGGCGAGTCCAACTACCAGAGCTTACCCAAAGAGCGCGCCGACATGGGCTTGCACCTGAACCAGAACCAGACTGAGCCGCAGCTCCAGCAGCTGCAGATTCAGGTTCAGCTGCACCAGCAGCAGCAGCAGCAGTCGCCGCATCAACATCATGCGCCAGGTTTGCTGAGTCCCGGTCTCAGCTTTAATGGCAGTGGTGGGCCTCTTAACTATTTTCCACCTTACCCTACTTTCCTCCCCTCCCCCAACTCATATCTTGGATAGTCGAGCTTTTATTCGAATTGATATATAGTTTCGTAATCTCGCTTCTCTCTCGCTGTCAGCTTTCATTAACTTTTTGAGTGTCTTTTGTGCACGTAACGTTTGTGTAACCTCATGTTAATGTTACTCTTCAAGTATTACATTTGTAGCTTCTTTTTTACCAAAAAACCAATGCAAATTCTTTCGTCTAAATTCAGAACGAGTTCTTAAAATTTATCAGCAAGTAATCCTAGTATTTGACTAACGCATCTATAATCCGGCTTGATCCCAAAGAGCCTCCCGAGCTAACCCGTAATTCTCGTTTCAGGCCTAGAACTCGACTCGGGCAGCAGCGCAGGTGGCAGCCTGCCGAGTCCAGGAGCCGGAAGCTGCTCCCTCGACGCCACGTCGACGAGCACCTCACCGTCCTGCGCTCTGATGGAACACGCGCCGAGTCCAGCCGGCGTCGCCTCGAGCACCTCCTCCTCCACCGCTGAACCACCGCTCACGCAAAGGGTCGGTGTACTCCAGCAAAGGGTAAGCAGCTCGGTTTGATAGAGGCAAAAGCATACTTTTTCGAGAAAGAAAACGAGATATATTCGCGCTGATCCGCAGCTAGTAAATTGCACGGATTTGTTGTCTTAATTTAATTTCTTGCCCGTTGGGTAATCCGACATTACTGGTTTAAATTAATAGCGATTTTACTCGATGCAATTTTCTAGCTGGGATTAATAATTCGATTAGCTTTTATTATCGAATTAAATGTTACGTCGGAATAAATTTAGCTCGAAATTTTCACGTTATGCAATGCCGATCAACTTGAGTGCTTTATCCCAATCTTTATTTACGGCTCGGCTGTTTTACTTTTAATAAGCAAGAATTTTAGAATCTATATAACGGTACCGTTATCCTTTACGTTACAGTTGGGGCTGCCGGGTGATTGCCAATTAGAATTCGTTAATGGAGGACACGGAATTAAAAATCCATTGGCACTCGAAGGCCAAAGGCAGACGGCGACGGCGCGTGACGAAGATCGAACCACGAGACCGCCACCCAGCAAGGTAAAGCAATTTTCTTTCTTCGGCGTTTTTTTTACGCCTTTCAATTGTTTTTAATTACAACCTTTTTTTACGGAACTGAGCTTTAACTTTTTATTCTAATCGCCTGTCGCGCGACAATAAAGACTTAGAGAACCGCGGAAAATACTCAAGGCTCGCAAATCGCAGCAGCTGTAAAATTCGATTTTCCTCTTGCAGAGCGACGATCCGAACAGATTCACGTGCCCGGTTTGCAGTAAAAACTTCAGTCTCCAGAGACTGCTGAACAGACACATGAAGTGTCACAACGACGTCAAGCGATACTTGTGCACCTTCTGCGGCAAAGGATTCAACGACACGTTCGACCTCAAGAGGCACACGCGCACGCACACGGGCGTACGTCCCTACAAATGTAATTTATGCGAGAAGAGCTTCACGCAACGGTGCAGCCTCGAGAGCCACTGTCTCAAAGTCCACGGTGTCCAGCATCAATACGCTTACAAAGAACGACGCACTAAGGTAAATTTCTTCCTCTATTCGTTTCGAATGCTTTGAAAATAATGAAGTGTATTCGGTGATTTACTTAACGCGACGTTTGCCTCTCCAGGTTTACGTATGCGAGGAGTGCGGCCACACAACGCAGGAACCAGAAGTCCACTATCTCCACCTGAAAGATAAGCACCCGTACAGTCCCGCTCTGCTGAAATTTTACGATAAGAGGCACTTCAAATTCACAAATAGCAACTTCGCCAATATGTTGCTACAGGTGCGCACGTAAAAAAAAACAGAATGACAATAAAAAACGAATTGTGTTTTTTTCTAGAAGCGAATAAATAATCTGTTAAGCGACACGTCAACTTTGTTTATCGCTGCGGCTCTTCTTACATTTTATGATAACAGATGTTTACCGCGAGAGAGCCCGAAGCCAGCAATAAACAAAGTTCTTAGAGCACTAAGTTTTTAGCATTAATTAGGATAAAAAGACACAAAAACAAGTCACAAGCCGAAAAGAACAAAAGTGTCAACTGCTCGTGTCAATCTTCAGGGTGGACTGCTGCAGCGGGACTCGCGAAACGCCGACTCCTGCGTGAAGACGGCTTCGAAGGCGCTCGAGACCAACCAGCTGCGACGGGCATCGACGCTCTTGCACATGGGCAGGGCCTCCAGTTTCTAAGCCGTCCCCTAGGGAAAGGAAGGGCGTCCTCGCTGAACCAACAGAAGCCGCAGACGATTGCATCGTTCAGTATTTAATATTCAACCTTAGGGAGTAACATTTTTAGAGAGTTGCTGGTAGAGGGTACCTAAGTTTTGATTTTTCTTAATGGAGGACTGTATATTTAGGAAGCCCAAAGACTTGGATTCAACGTTTCAGGAATGTCATGTCTACCGCGGCGCGTCTTTTCTCCTTCTACTGATTTTCCTTAATTGATGCTTAAAGCGCCACGGCCGGTTGTTTGTTTATACTTGACAGATTATTTTCACGAGATGCTCGGCGCGTTACGTTGCTTTCCGACTTTGCGGGCTGGTTTTTAATCTAAGAGATCTTTCGCGTTTCGAAGTGGAAGCGCCGAGGACACTTGACGCCCAAATTCTGAAGCAGCAACCGATTCCTTTTGTAGATAATTTGCTTTGATCAACGACTTCCTTGGTATCGATATTGCCGAGGTTGGCAAAGAACAAATCTCTCATGAACAAGAATCAAGCTAATGAAAAGCTAACGAAGACTTGAGAATCTTATGCTAAGATTCTACTAAAGACTGCTGGACGTTAGAGATCTCTTAATGTACTTAAAAATGGATCATTTTAAGCTATAAGAAGATCGCGAGGAAGTTCCGTTTCGCGTGATCGCCGATTGACTGACGTGGTAAATTCTTATGTTACTGCTACTGTATAGTAAAACAGGAGAGGATTATTCTTTCTTTTTCTACCCATTTATAGAATTTACGCGCACCTTGTTAAATGGTATATAGCCTGTGATATAGAGCGGCAGAAAAAGGAATATTTAATCGATTTCTCTCGCGTGAATGAAACTTTCGCAACACGTATATGCACATGACACATAGATACAAACATTTATTGCATAATCAAATGGATCCGTTTCATATTTAAAAATTTACATTTGAAAGAGATAATATATCGACGGTGAGAAAAAAAAGAGCCGAAGTCGTTAAATTCTTGCTTGCGTTTTGACAATAGTGGACACAAGTTAGTTGAAGAATTTAATAGTCTCGAATATTTTTAGGAATATTCATCTTTTTTTTCTCTTTAGTACCTTAAATGTAGATTATTTAAAATATGCATACGCACACATTCGAATATACCGGGGTTTCGTGCAATTTCACGGTGGCAGAAAATCTTATAGACGCCTCTCATTCTTATAAGGAATGAATTTTTAATATTAGACATTGTTCGCAAAACAACAGAAGAGCGACGAAGGTGCTCCCAGTTTTATAAGGAGGAATTGAATCTTATTGTTAGAGCAGAGGACGAAAGATCAGGTGCTTTCTCACTTTTAATGAATTATGCTCGCGAAGTAATAGGTTAATGTAAATAGTATTCATATAGATTATATTCATATCGGGGCGTTTCATAAGAGACAGGAGAGAAAGAAAGATATAAGCAAAAGGTGAAAAGAATCCTAACGAAATGTTAAAACACACAACTTATACGCACATATTTATCAAATGAATATTTCTTTCATGTCGAAAGAAATTTTATGTTGTATACTTAATCCAATGATGAACTAAGTTATACGCGTTTCACTTAAGTTGTAGTCGTTGGAGCCTTCTCTTATTGTAAAGTTTTCTTTAAAAACTATCTTTGCTGGTGACTGTACATAATGTCTAATTGATATTTCGGCTGCTTTTAGGCCAACGCGGGTCCAATTTTAGTCTTATAACTATTAGTACCTTGGATACTTTAATTATTGCAGGACAAGTCTATTGTGTATAGATAGCGTGAGATTTGTTCGTACAATAATATTATTATTATTATTATATATATAAATATATATTATAATAACCATATATTATTTTTATTGATTATTACTTGATATTTGATGATTACGAACGACGAATGAATTGTGGCAAAGTTCACGAATCTATTTGTCCACTTAAATACTCAAGAACGCAGTAAATAGCGAGATCTTATGAGACGCGCGCATCCATGTCTCGTCTATTACTTAATTTACGTCCAGTATTGTTTTTATTGAATAATAAATACTGTCGTCATAATTCATTTTGTCGACAATTTTAATTTTATATGAATTGATTTATGGAGAAAGCTATGTTCTTTGGAATGTATACGTTTTAACACTTGAAGTGCTTAATGAAATAAATTTTTATCTTTGAACGATGAATTCTTTCTATTTTTACCGCTGTATTTTCATCGTTGATAATATAATGGTTATTGTCCTTATTATTATATTATTATTAAATATATTATTAAATATATTATTATAAAATATTTATCATCGTTAAGACCATCGCATGCGAATGTCATAGTATAAATCGAAAACATCTCGATGACTACTATTATGTTCTTATAAATTTATTCATTGTAAAAGCTGCGTAATTAGCGTCCTTTAAATATGAGAATAAATAATTTAACGCACAAAAAATCGTGTGCTATTATTGTTAATTCCTAGAAAAATTAACTTCCTACATTTACCTAGATGTCCTATGTAGTCCTATTATTTAAAATATTTATATAAATTTTTGTTTTGAGAGATGACCAAGAGTAAAATAAAAATAATTTTTGAAAAAACTAATATTTTTGTAAAATATATTTATTTGACTATAATGAGTATATTTATAATGGACAACTTTATTTCAGTCTTTTGAAAAATCTGAACTTTTTTTATATCGTGAATTAAAAATTCACGTAAAAGTTTAAAAGAATATACAATCTTTATTTTCGATAACGATAATTTATAAAACATTTCCGATTGATAAACAGTAACTCTTCATTCATTATCAGCGTGCTGCCTACACTAATATCATACTATAACTCCTACTTTAGTATAATTAGGCGCTGCAACAGAAAATATATTTAATATAAAATCATTGTTCAATTGTTCGTGAAAATTTAACCCTTTCCTTCCCAAATTATTTTTCAAAAATTGTTAAAAAATCGTTTTATTATTAAAAAATCTATTGTAAAATAAAGAAACTGCATTAAAAAAAAGTTTTTGTTTCTATAAAAGTTGCTCCTAAGATTCTAGAGATTGCGACTGTTGCAGGTGATTTATTATATGTTGCATAAACTCTTATAATACAATATATGAAGTTTGTGGGCCATATCGCTACAGTGGGAGCGAAAGGGTTAACTAGACACATTAATACTTAAATTTTTTAAAATAAATAAGGTTTAACCCCATAATAAGACCGCGATGGGACCACAAGGGAATAGATTTCCTATGAACTTGATTTCTCCCAATATGTACCAGCAATCGTCGCTATAAAAAATATAAGCTACTATCGCAATAGATCCTCTATTGCAGCAGGTTGATATTGATTATTGACAAAACTTATCTTCTCATTGTTATTGTTTTTGTTTCATGTAATCATAAATATTTTATTATTTACTGTGTACGTCGATTGCAAATAAATAGAATAAAAACACGCAGCATGAATATAAAATACAGATGACAGAACTTAATAGAAAATATAGAAGCGTAAACAATAATTTTACATTAGCTAATACAATTGCTTGCAGTTAATAAAATAATTTAAAGAAAATTCGTCGAATGTATAAAAGCATTAAATAAAAATTATTATAAAACTTTTTTAAAGCTTGTATAATATTAAAAAAAGTATTATTAAGAATAAGAGAATCGTTTAAACGAGAAAAATTAATAACCGGAATTAATTTGGATGCCTTATTGTGGGACCGGACGTTATATACAGAGTTGCATTTATTTCATATATATACGCACAATATGGTTTCTCAATTCCCATACTCCTACATTTCTACTCACTACTATAAATAGTGCCCCTTGACGCCAACCTCATTGGTCTGTCCGAATTTCTTGATCCAGGCTCGCCTTCGTTGAATAATTGAACCTAAAAAAATAATAATAAAACAAAATTATTCACTTTAAGTATGCTTTGAATCAGGATTCAATTACCTGTTCGTCTATAGCAATAAATTGCCATTTCCAAGTATGGTTATACAGAAATGGTCTAAGATCGTATCTATTATCATCAGGACTGTACGTTTCTGCATGGCAAGACGGTGTTAGTATTGTCATCTTATGGCGATTAATTGCATAGCATCGATAAAAGTGTTTAACTTTATCAGCTACCTAACATGATGAAATAAACAATAAGTAAATGTTAAAAAAAATTTGTTACAATTTAGATTTAAATTTAAAACTTACCTCTTTCGGACTAACATTATCCCACATTTGAACAAGTTTGCAGAACATAGAAAATGGTCCTAAACAATTTTGTTTCCTTAGCTTTCCGAAAATTCCTAATTCCACATAAGTCATTCCCATATCGACTTCATCAAGCTGTGCTATTTGACCACTTTGCAAAGGTTCTAATTCAGCTGTTGGAGGAGCTTCTAAAATTTTCCCCAAAGCAGGAATGTTGTACTGCTGTCTACAATTTATAAAAGTTACAATTATTATCAATTTTAGGAAATTTTCGAAAAGATTTTCTAGAAAAAAACTAACTGGAAATACACCAGAAATCGTTTTAAATCATTTTTTGCGATTCCGCCTATTGGATTAACATCTGCGCTACTACAATCGTATTTGGTAAAATATCCTCGAAGAGCTTCGTCCACATTACTACTACCTAAAACTAAAAGGCCACCTGGTCTGTTGCGCACCCACAGCATCAGTTGTGCAAATAAGTATGCAATCACCATTCGTACTCTGGCCTAAAAAATAAGAAATAAATAACTTAAACCATTCACGTTTAAAATATCAAGAATAAATGTGGGATCTTTTTACTTGTATATTTTGTAAAGCTAGATTCTCTCTTGGTGAACCACCTTGAACTTTAAATCTTGGCATAAGTTTAGTGACTTGGTGAAATATACCTAAGATTGCAGAAACAGCAACATCAATAATAATACTGTGGTGATAAGCGCCGATTTGGCTGGCGAGATCAGCTGCTCTTGACTTTGTTTCCACGGAAGAATTTTCAGTAGCCATATAACAAGTAACCAACAGGGTATTGCAAAGTTGCTTTGGATCGGTAGGTAAATAATCTGGGTCTCCAACAATTTTTCTTATATCCGCAAGGACCTGTAAATCTAAAATACAATACATTCACGATTAATACAAATGATTTAGAAGTCGGAAAAAGCAAACTCATACCTCCATTTTTAACTGATTCAACAACCATACAGCACATTGAATAAACCAAACAAGCCGTAGAAGAAGAATCGACTCCTCCACTTAAAGGTAAGAAAAAACCGCCTTGACCAGAACGACTAAAAAATTGAAAATCGTAAGCATCAAAAAGCTATTGTTTGGTACAAACTCTAAATTAGAATTACCGAAGATAATCCCAAAGCCAGCAAGCAGGTGCCATCGCAATTTCCTGTTCAGGCGTATAGTTCACAAATATCGAGCTTTGCAACTTATCATCAAACAAACTATCCTTCGCGTTTCGAACTAAAGATTCCGATGATAATGCGAAGTCAACAGTCACTCTGGGGTATGGCTTTGACTTTGCGGCTAAATGAGATCTCGAACGGAATTTGTTCCGGTAACTCCTGAAAGCGCAACTAGTCATTAGAGCTGCAAATAAATGTTGGCACTGCAAACTTATTAGTGAGAAAATTTCTGATTCAATGAAGGCTTTGTTTGATCGTAATAACATAAAATTACCGAATATCTTCCAAATCAACAGTTGCCACAGTGACTTCAACTTCTTCCAAAGCGAATTGCTTCCCGCGATTCAGTATCTGTCCGTTCAGTGCTATGCAGGAGTCTCCTTTGAAGTACACTCTGGCACCATCACAGCCGCGAAAATTGCTGTACATGTAACAGCCACCTGCTTTAGATGAAGCTGACTTTATTAAGTCAATAAGTACATAGGCGTTTCTTATTTCGAAATATGATCCGCTACCTAAAAAATTAAAATTCTTTAGAATAATCTTCCATTTTTTGTAAGAAACTTTTATCTGATCAAAAATTTACTATTTGAAATTATTTCTACGCCGTCCAGCGACAGGGGAATGTGAGTACTGGCTGGATTCCATAACTCCTCGCAGATCTCATAGCCTATACAAGTATCTAGAGTTGATATGACAGCGTCACCGAAAGGCACGACGGTTTGGCGGGTAATTTGTGCAATCATTCTTGGCAGGAAATAATCTTCCACGGTTTTCTCCTAAAATTAAATATAACAATGAAATTGTAATATAGTTTTGCCAATAATTAATTCGTAATTAAATGAATAAACAATAAATTGTAAGGTAAATAAACAAAACAATTGTTTCAACTTTAACCTGTAGTTACCCAGCTGGTATTTGTCAGACATTTCTCGACATTGAACTATTGTTATAATATTAAAACGATAATTTCGAGAAGGTTTTTTTCTAAATAAATCCAGGAAACATCATTATTTAACTATCGCAACAACCTATTTTGATACTGATACAATTATCATGGGAGATGTCAAAGTAAGAAATAATGGTTATGAAAATTTTCGACATTCGATGGATATTATACGAAACTTATTTAGAGAATCCGTGTAATCAAAGAAATTCTTGAAGTATCGAAGTAAGTAGTTCTTAAGCTTCGTTTTTAACTTTTATTGACGAATGCTTTAATTGCCCTTAAATGCGTAGGAAAAATAATTGTAACCTCTTTGAAGAAAAAGAGCTCTATCAGTCAAAAGATAGAGGATAAAAATCAGAATAAAAATTGTTTAATGGACAAATCAAGAAATGTTGCGTTGTGTCTGACAGACACCACGAGGTAATTACAAGGCAAAATTCCTGGTAAGCAAAGCGTTAATAAGTAAAAGAAATGCATCTCGCGAACAATTGCGATTAATCTTGAAATTTTCAACAGGAAAGAAAAGAAAAAAATAATTATAAAAAAGAAAAATAATGTGATAACTCCAAACGGACCCTAAAATTGAAAATCTGGAAAAAAGTACACCCACCTTAGTCCAAGGTGAGAACCACCTCGATTCCCTGTAATTTCCGTTCTCGCAGAGCTGCATTTTCGGCCTGATTAACAAGATTCGTCTGTTTAGAAAAGCAACCCTGCAATTGTACGTGACGTTTTTGTGCATCACCGGCATACCGACGTCGACGAGGATGTCTTCGCACTGCGAAGATTTCAGTAGGTGTAATAGAACCTCCCAGCAGTGCAACAGTGTGTCGGATTCATAAAAATGATCTTCGCAACTGTACCCACTAGAAAATGGAAAAAAATCGTTTTAGTAAGTAAGTCAGTACGCTTATTTTACGAAGGTTCGTTATTCCTTGGTAGTGAGGAGGTTGTACAAATAGATATATTTGATGATTTCAAAGTCATTAAGGTCCAAGGTGGCAGCTGTTAGATGAAACTACAATTTTTAGAAAACGACGTCTCATCGGCCATTGTTTGTTGACATTTTCTGGTTTGTTATATTATTTCGCAATTCATACCAAGTGAATAACAGTTTCTAGCCAAATTGATTCTCTTAATTTCAATATAACTCAGATTTTCTCTTCCTCTTTGGCACATTAATCCTCGAAAGTTTGCACAAAGAACAAATAAATCTTGCCAAATGAAAGAAGAAAGACGGTATATACCTCACTTCGAGCTCCGGGCCACTTCTATAACGGGCTCCAGCCTCTTTAGCCAGCTGGATGCTCTGGAGTATCCTGCGATGGTTGCCCTCGAAATCCATGGCCCACTGGTTGAGGGTGCAGACCGCGACGGTGGCCACCCGCCCCATTTTTCGAATATCTGCGGACAGAAGGCTTGAATTGAGACAGGCGGCGAGGCGAGAGTTCTCGTGCGGCGCGATAAAAGATGGGCTCCCGAGATACGCCTGATTGATCAATACCACCTTGACGCCCGAATTGCTCTGCTATATGTCTAACGCTCCTGCCTCGTCGTTTGTAATAAAGGGTGTCATTAAGGTGAAAACAGCTGCCAGCCAATGTTTTTCCGCTGTTTGGCAGAGGCTCGGCCGCTCGGATAGCCTGGCTCGAGGCTCATGGAACGTTTTGCCAGGCCTGGCAAACGCCGAGGAGTCACGTGATTCGGGGGGCTTCGATTTTACAAAAAAAATTCATTCCGAGAAAGCGCACGCCGATTTTGCTGCCGAACGCGCCTAATTGAATGCATGCGAGCCCGACATTACAATAATTTTCTATTGTTAAGAAGCGATACACGCCGCTGCAGTTAGCAAAATTTCGGAGGGAGTTAAAAATAAGTAGCATTGATTGCTATAAATAGCTGGAGCGGACGGGATATGTACGCTGATATTGATGAAAGAAAGAAAAAAAAAAAAAATTGGCCCCATTTTCCATTCATTAGTTACCGGGGATAGACACGTTTTGCTTCCCTCGAACGAACGATTCAAGGTAGTTCAAGATCAATAAAAAGTCACGATATAACTTCTGAAAAGTCGGAGGAACTGATTGCTCACGGTATTGAAACAGTTCCAAGCTTTAATTCTGTTACTTTTATCTTTCAGGCGAGTTTCAAACTGAAAACTAATTTTTTAAACTCGCATTCGGGTAGAGTTTCGTCCAAGTTTTTTTAAATTACTACGAATTTGTTTATTATTATTAGTCCAATAAAAACAACTAAAATTAGCACCTAAAAGATCGAGTTGACAAAGAGTCAATTATTCACCGTTAAATGGGCCGTTCCCAAGTTTTTGGAAGCGAACTATTTAATTAATAAATTCATAAATGAGAATGTAGAAATTTCAGAAAGTGTATAAATAACGCGTACAACTGTCTCCTAGCAGAAACTCTATTTATTGCCCTCCATCCTTGGCCTAAAAATCTTCCAACGCACGCGCAAAAATATCCTAAACTCCCTCCCCACCAAGAATAACAACGCACATCAGAAATACCTGCGTATAAAATAAAATATTTCAAAATCGCCCGAGAGTCCTCTCTCTCTCTCTCTCTCTCTCTCTCTCTCTCTCTCTCTCTCTCTCTCTCTCTCTCCCTCTCCCCGACGAAGAAATTGAGCTCTCGGGGAGAGCTTTCGCCAGAATTGGCCGCTGCTCCTCCGCGGCAGCTTTTCCTCGGTGTGCGGAGAGCGTCAGTCTCTGGGATAAACTCGCGGCGGAGAGCGACAATCATTGCCCTGGTCGCATGCATGCGCGCGAATCGAGCGCGCCGCGGCAAGCAGCAGCAGCACCAGCAGCAGCAGCAGCAGCAGCAACAGCGGCAGGAAGGCAGCCAGGATGAGGGTCGAATTGCCGAGAGCCAGCCGACGAGGCGCCGCCCCCGTCGTCAAGGGAGCAGCCGTCGGGCGCGCAGCCGTGAGGAGCCGTGGTGCTGCCCTGGCTGCTCCGCCGTCCGCCAGTCCGCCACGCGCGCAGGTTGAACGAACTCGCCGAGCGCGCCCGCTTCCCGAGCTTTCCCCCGAGCTTTTTTTTCACAATAATCAATGGGGCGAGGGTACCGCTGCGCTTCTTCCTCGAAAGCTTTAGCTCGGGGTGCTCGGGCTGCCGCGGGGAGGACTAAGCTTTGCTAACAACCATGCCGCTTCGCTTCAGAGCTGCTCAGTCGTAAGTTCTCAGCGGGGGGAGGGAGAGAGAGAGAGGTTTTGCGAAGTGTCGTGCCGAGTGATTTTAGAGGTTGCGTTCGAGTTGCGGGTTGGAGCTTTTGGTGATTGTTGTAAATGAAGTATTTATAAACAATTGTGATCGATTGTTTTTTAGCAAGTTTTAATAATAATTAACGGTTATATTGTTAAATTTAATAATAAAAATAAATTCATCGTTGGACTTCTCGGTGCTGACCGTAAAAATAACTTGTTTAAGAAGACTTCCGTATTATACGATAAAAGCAAAATAATGAATAAAACACAATGGTGTTAAGTCGATCGCGGAGTTCGTTAGAAAGTGTTAGTTACTCAAAGAATAACGTATTATCAATGTAGTGAGAACAATGTGGAACGACGATGCTACAAGCAAAACTGCAGTCAGGACTGCTTGGCATGCTGACGCTGAGAAATGGAGTACGTCGTGAACGGCAAAGTGAAAGACCTGCAAGCTGCCTTATTTCCGGTACAACCGATTCCCGGTAAACTCAAGTTTGTTTATTCGCACCGAAAACTCCCCGGATCTCCTCCCCCCCCAGACACTGATTTTTCGCACTAATAGAAGTAGACAGATTTTTTTCCGTTACTTTTTAACCCCACCTCCCGAAATTCCAAGACTTGCATGCGAGGGCTCTTAAAAATTGCAAAGCACAGTCGATGTCGCAGGTAACTCGATAGCGAGCCAATGCCTGCAATCCCGGATCGGAATCGAGAGGAAGGACCTGGACTCGGTCCTGTCCTTGACCTCCGGATTGGGGAAGTGCCAGACGAAGGAGGTCCTGCAGACTCTGCTCTTCGAGTCCCACGTCCTCGCCTTGGAGTCTGTCACTCACGGAGGAGCGCGGTGGCCTACGGAGTGCCAGGTATATAAAGGGCTGATTCTTCGACTTTGACGGAAGCTCTCTTTTAACCAAAGCGTTCGATCCGCGCTTTTATAGGTACTGGCGGACAGAGTCAAGCATTTAGACTGCAGCCCCTCGGAGCCGGAGCCCTTTTACGCGCCCACCGGAAATGAGCCGAAGCCAAAGCCCATCGACGAGGAGTGCGGAACCATTATATTTCAATACTGTCCAACGGGCGCCACAAACTACGTAAATAATACAAATAAGTAGCGCTACACGGACAAAATTTTCTATTCAAAATTACCATGAAAACCATGATAATCGTGGGGCAGGACTCCCTTCTCAAAAAAATTATTTGAAATCAGATTAAATTTTAACGTGACAGCACGGTAAAAATTATTACTCAATCCTAGTAATGTCA